>JADLIF010001858.1:0-217796 GCA_016648015.1 Steinernema khuongi | reverse complement strand
GGAGGACGTAAGATTGCTGATAGCAGCGCACTAATAGTAAGCGATTTGTCTCGATTATCGCAAGTCGCAAGTTTTTAGGAGTTTTTAGGACTGAAAGTAAATGTCCATCAGTTATCCGATATCCGTTTTCCGCATTATCTTATATCCGGGTGTTTTTAGCATTCGGATATCCGAGATCCGATATCCGAAACAAAAATAAAATATCCGAAATCCGTTATCCGAATCGAAAAAAAAATTATCCGCACACCCCTGATCCCAATGTCCTACTGCTTCCGACTTCTTCTTATGTAGCTTTCTCGACAAGTTCGGGAATCATGCATACGAGTGCCTAGTTCTCCCTAAAGGCTAGCTTTTGAAAGGAACGGCTTCCACCGTGAAATGGGGCGCCACACGCCGCTTGAGGAGGACTTCGGATCCTACACGTCGCGTCACGCACCGAACTCCTGCCTACCGTCCGTGTAGGAGCGTCCAACTCGTTTCTTTCGTCATCGTTTGGGCGCGTTTCCAAAGTCGGGGGTTCCGTCAGCTTCTACTTGTGCCTAAGGCTTTTCTTAGTTCGCTATTACCTTTAAAATCTCGTTACTCGTTTCGTATTGGGAACTTTGAAGAGTCTTTTGATCGTGGCAGTCGCGTGAGTAGGCGTGTCCTCGTGTGTCCTTCCACCGCTTGCCTATCTCTTCTTTTCAGAATCTCGTCATGGACCACCTTCCCTACGATCTCGTCGAAGAAGTCGTCAGCTTCCTTCCTCGCCAAGACGTGGAGACCGTCGCCAGAGTGGCTTCTAAAAGAGCAACGCTGGAGAACTGGAGCTTCGCCGCCGAAGACCAGCTGGAGAACCGCTTCCTCCTCGATGTTCGGGCGTGTGTCCAGGAGATCGGCGTGGAGAAGGACGAAGCACCACCAGAGCCGAAGCTGCTCCTCTCAGTGTCGAAGTGTCTTCCCGATGGAGCCTCGGAGCCGTGGAACTTCACCAGATGGCGCTACGCGTGGATTCAGAACGTGACAATCGCGACCACAATCGGCCGTCAGCCACACCAAGATTTCGTCATAAGGAATCTCGCCATCGGAACCACAAAGTATCATGGTCCGTTAGAAGAAGTCGATATCCAACGAGTGCTCCGCGTAGTGAGCCTTCCCGTGGACCCGAACGCTCGCGGGATTCTCAAACTTCATCATTTTCCTTTTGTGTATCAATTAGAAGTTGGACGCGAAACGGTCAACCTCTCCTGGAAGATGCTCCAAGCAACGCAGAAAGGCTTCTTCAGAGTGGAAGTGGAACAGTCAGAACTTGACGCTCCTGGTGCAGTCGAAGACTTCGTCGCCGCGTCCATCAAGGAAGGAGTCTTCTTGGAACATCTGTGCCTCACGGGAGACTATCTCCCTATAGTCCCACAGAAGATCTTGGAGGCTATCGCGTCGGTGTTTGGAAGAAGGCGAGGAAGACCTCTGGCACTAGAACTCTGTAAAATGCGCTTCGGATCCTCGGACGTCGAGCCCATCATCGAGAATTGGCAAAAATCTGATGGAACTTTCGAGGAAAAAAGGATTTTTGTCTCCTTGGGTGCGATCAGACTGCATTTTGTTCGATTTCTAGTACATCCCTCAAGA
Organism: Steinernema khuongi; assembly: GCA_016648015.1. NCBI lineage: Eukaryota > Metazoa > Nematoda > Chromadorea > Rhabditida > Steinernematidae > Steinernema > Steinernema khuongi. The sequence continues at coordinate 216,188 of JADLIF010001858.1, read as the reverse complement.
CGTTCTTCCCTTTCGTTTGACATGTTCGGGATCCGCGTTGTCAAGTACCAACCATGGGTAAGTGTCTCTTCTTCCGCTTCTTGAGATAATAGCCTTCTTCTAGCACTCCCCAGTTGATTTCCAGTGGATTGACTCGGTTATCGACGAGTGGAAGAAAGGAGACGGCTTCTATGCCTACCGAAGAGAAGGATATTTCTTCTTCACGTTTAACTCGGAAGATGATCGGCTCAAGCTTGAAGAGAAGTATGGCCCATGGACGACAAGACGTCATAGAGCTTCTCTGGACATTGCCCATCCCTCGAAGCTTCTGAAGCTCGAAGTGAAAAAGCTTGACGACATGTTTGAAGTCGATGTCAAGGTTGGTGACTTAAGCCCTATAACTTCTGTAAGCTTAGCGTCAAACGTTTCCGAGCGAGGAACTTGGAGCGATCATCTCCCGTTGGAAGAAGGGGAACGGCGACACCCTGATCAATGGACTGACGGAGATGGAAGTCACAGCTGATGTGCCTCCTGAAGTTCGATGCTTCACCCACCCCAACGGCACTGCTCGCTGCGTGATCGTCCAGGCAGAATACCCCGATAAGAACGTGGAGCGCATCTCGATCACTTCCATCGACCCAGAGGTTCGTGCACTATCCAATCTTCTTCTAAGACATCCTTTCAGACCGTGAAGAACTGGAATCTGGAGCTGCTCTTCGGATCGCTGCGAACCTAGGAGGTCCCATGGGCTTTCTTAGTTCTTACCTTTGTTACTCTCCCATGTTTTTCACCACACCATAAATATTTGTTTCGCCTTGGTACTGACGCCATAGCCCAGGAAGAAGTCGTCTTAGTGCATCTTGACAAGTTCTTAACCTTTACTACTCACTCCGGCGGTGACCGCCACGGGACTCGGGACGTATCGACTACTTCAGCCGGATACCTGCAGTCCATTTGGCCAGGAGGGTAAGTAGCACTGGATATGACAATCGAAGAAGAAAATTAAGACGCAGAAACAGAGCATGTAGCTCAAACTCATCTCTCGCTAGACCCTGGCAGGCCCTGCCTTGGCAGCAACCTCCTCGATCGTCTCTTGGGTCTTCCATTCACATGTGCTTGATCCAGCAGAACGTGGTGCAGCCGAGGCGATCGAGGACGGAGGAGTAGGACCGCTCTGCTCGCTGCTTGGCCACAAGCCTTCTTCAAGCTAACGGGAAGATCCCAATGTCCTACTGCTTCCGACTTCTTCTTATGTAGCTTTCCCGACAAGTCTTTGGTTCGGGAATCATGCATACGAGTGCCTAGTTCTCCCTAAAGGCTAGCTTTTGAAAGGAACGGCTTCCACCGTGAATGGGGCGCCACACGCCGCTTGAGGAGCACTTCGGATCCTACACGTCGCGTCACGCACCGAACGCCTGCCTACCGTCCGTGTAGGAGCGTCCAACTCGTTTCTTTCGTCATCGTTTGGGCGCGTTCGTTCGGGCATGAGGAGCGTTACTGGTTCAAAGTTGCGTGGCAATTCTCCTCAAATACAAACCTACTTTTGTCGGTAACGTGGCCAAAGTCGGGGTTGCGTCAGCTTCTGCCGTGCTTAACCTACGCCTGAGATCTTATCGGTCATTTGGGACGTTGTGATCCCGTAGGCGTTGGCTCACTGCTTGTTTCTGTTTATTGTGGGTTATCATCGTTTTTCCCTCTACTCTGTCCTCAGTTCTCTTATTACTTTCAGAATCTCATCATGGAGCATCTTCCGTACGACCTCGTCGAAGAAGTAGTGAGCTACCTGCCCCGCTCGGACGTCGAGACCGTCGCCAGAGTGGCTTCAAGAAGACCGGAGCTGGAGAACTGGAGCTTCGCCTCCGAGGACCAACTGAAGAATCGCTTCCTTCTCGATGTTCGGGTTTGTGTCCAGGAGATCGTCGTGGAGAAGGACGAAGCACCACCAGAGCCGAAGATGCTCCTCTCAGTGACGAAGAGTCTCCCCAATGGAGCCTCGGAGCCGTGGAACTTCACCAGATGGCGCTACGCCTGGATTAGGAAGCTCGCCATCGAAACCTCAGCTTACCATCGCCCCTTAGAACAAGTCGACATGCAACTAGCACTCCGTGTAGTGACCCTTCCCGTCGATCCGAGCGCTCGCGGGACTCTCCAACTACATCATCATAAAGAAGATTTTTCTTTCATGTATCAATTAGAAGTTGGACACGAATCGGTCAACCTCTCTTGGAAGATGCTCCAAGCAACGCAGAAGGGCTTCTTCAGAGTGGCAGTGGAACAGTCAAAACTTGACGCTCCTGGTGCAGTGGAAGACTTCGTCGCCGCGTCCATCAAGGAAGGAGTCTACTTGGAGCGTCTGTCTCTCATGGGATGCTGTCTCCCCAGAGCATCACAGAAGATTACCGAAGCTGTTACATCAGTGCTTGGAAGAAAGAGAGGAAGACCTCTGGAACTTGAGTTCGGTAGTACGCACTTCGGATTCTCGGACGTCGTGTCCATCATCGAGAATTGGCGCAAATCTGATGGATCTTTCGAGGAAAAGGGGATTTTTTGGGATAAAGTTGATATTCCTCTCTTGGCTGAGATCAAACAGAAGTACCATCGCGCCGTGGGACTGGAGTTTGTTCGATATCTAGTACATCCCTCAAGACGTTCTTCCCTTTTGGTTTTCGCGTTCGGGATCTGCATTGAGAAGTACCAACCATGGGTAAGTGTCTCCCCTTCAGCTTATTGGGATAATAACCTCCTTTTAGCACGTCCCTGTAAGCTTCCAGTGGGCGGACTCGGTCATCGACAAGTGGCAGAAGGGCAACGGCATCTATGCCTGTCGAGGAGATAGGAATTTCTTCTTCACGCTGAAATCGAAAGAAGATCGGCTTAAGTTTGAAGAGAAATACAAACCATGGACGAAGAAAGATGACTACGCTTCTCTGGTCCTCACCCATCCCTCGAAGCTTCTGAAACTCGAGGTGAAGAAGCGTGACGACGTGTTTGTAGTCCGTGTCCAGGTTGGTAACCACCTTAGGCCCTGTAACTTCTGGTATTTTAGCATCAAAAGTTCTCGACCTGGGAACTTGGATCCATCATCTCCAGTTGGAAGAGAGGGAAGGGCAAGACTCTTCTCAATGGACTGACGAAGATCGAGGTCACAGCTGAGTCCCCACGAGTCCGAAGCTTCGCTCACCCCAACGGCACTGCTCGCTGCGTGATCGTCGAGAAGGGATCCTACGTTCAACGCATCTCGATCATCTCCATCGATCCAGAGGTTTGTGCGCTATCCCATCCTACCTTCTCCATATAATATGACTTCAGGTTGTGAAGAACTGGAATCTGGAGCTGCTCTTCGGATCGCTGCGACTCTAGGAGGTCCATGTCAACCCAATGGACGCATGTTTGTTACTTTCCAATGTTTTTTCACCACGCCATGTATATTTGTTCGACCTTGGTGCCCCTTGACGCCACAGCTCTGAGAAGAAGTCGCCTCTTGACAAGTTATTAACGTTTATTACTCACTCCGGCGGCGGTGTCCGACGCGGGACTCGGGACGTATCGCCTACTTCAGATACCTGCAGTCCATTTGACCACGGGAGGGCCCGTAGCACTGGATATGGTAATCGAGGAACAAAATTATGGCGTAGAAGCAGAGCATATGTCTCAAACTCATTCCTTGCTAAACCCTTACAGGCGCTGCCCTGCCTCCTCGATCGATCCAGCATAAGAAGTTTCGTTCCGTATGCCTTCGTTCATTACCGTATCTCTCTTGCATTGATCCAGAGGTTTGTGGAATCGCTCGGCTTCTTCTCTCAGGGCGTGGACAATTGGAATCCGGCGTTCTTTTTTGGGTCTTTGCCGACCCAGAAGACCGTCTTCATCCGACATAAACACCTGTCCCTTCTTGACGCGAACGCGATGGGAAAACCCGAACCCCTGACCGAAGTAGGTTTAAGAAGTCCGGGACTGGAACGTCGCCGCCAAGGATCTCCTTCTTTTGGGCCCTGGGTCTTCTGTCGATGATTTCTTGGCCGTTGGTTTGTTGAATTAGTTATCGTTAGTTGGTAATGTCAGTTCAACACTCGTGCTTCTTGGCTGCGCAATGCCATATTTCAGTTTTCACCTCCAGAGCAGCTGCTCGAAGCAGTGATGCGAACGGGTCGGGTGGGAGAGCAGATGAGAACCAAATTTAGAAAGGCGGTTGACTTTCCCTTCTCCACTGTCCTAGTCGAACAAGAAGGTGGCTTGTGCCTGGATGGCATTGGTTGGTTTGTCGTAGAACATGTCTGACTGTTTGCTCGTTTGTTCCGAACTCTCAAAACATTCCTGCATTGGGCTGAAGTAGCTATGATCGTGGCAGTCGCGTGAATAAGCGTGTCCTCATGTTCGCTCTTCCACCGCTTGCTTATCGCTTCTTTTCAGAATCTCGTGATGGAGTACCTTCCCTACGACCTCGTCGAGGAGATCATCAGCTTGCTGCCTCGCCGAGATGTCGAAACCATCGCCAGAGTGTCTTCTAGAAGAGCAACGCTGGAGAACTGGAGCATCGCCGCCGAAGACCAGCTGGAGAATCGCTTCCTCCTCGATGTTCGCGTGTGTGTCCAGGAGATGGTCGTGGAAGAGGACGAAGCACCACCAGAGCCGAAGATGCTCCTCTCAGTGTCGAAGTGTCTTCCCGATGGAGCCTCGGAGCCGTGGAACTTCACCAGATGGCGCTACGTCTGGATTCGGAACGTCGCCATCGCGACCACAGTCTTCGACTTTGGATGCGCGTTCCAAGTAGCTGACGTGCAAGAAGTGCTCCGAGTCATCAGCCTAGCCGTCGACCCAGACGCCCGCGGAAGCCTTCTTCTGCAACACAGCACTTACCCGCACCGTCTTGGGTACTACGGTGTTGCCTATCCCTATGTCGAAGTTGGGAGGCGGACGTTCGGGCTGTCCTGGAAGCTTCTTGAGGCCGCGCAGAAGACGTTCCACAGAGTGCTTCTGAATCACTCTCCGAGGAACGCGCCAGGCCAGTTCGAAGCCTTCGCGTGCGACTTCGTGGAACGAGGAGTCTTCTTGGACGAGCTGCGGTGCCGCGGACGCTTTTCCAACGAGAAGATCTTCGAGGCTGTGGCGCCTCTGTTCGGAAAGCCGCGGGGAAGACCGCTGGAGCTGGAGCTGACCCACAGCTATGGCCAGCTGGCGAACAGCGAGCGCATCGTCGAGAACTGGTGGAAATCCGATGGGACCTACGAGAAGAAGCGGATCAGCTGGGAGGACTTCGATGAAAAGCTCTGGTGCACGACCAAGCTCAAGTACAGCGCTGTGGACCAACTCCAGCTGGAAGCCGCCTCCATAGCGCATCCAACGCGCCGTTCTTCTCTCCTCATCTCCCCCTACATGATCCGCGTTGTCAAATTTCAGCCCTGGGTAAGTGTCTCCCCACCCGCTTCTTGAGATAATAACCTCCTTTTAGCACATCCCTGTAAGCTTCCAGTGGCTGGATTCGGTTATCCGCAAGTGGAAGAAAGGAAACGGCTTCTATGCGTCTCGAGGAGCGAGGGACTTCGAGTTTGTCTTCCAATCCGTAGACGACTGGCTCATGGTCGTGAAGAAGTATAGCCCACTGGTCAACGACGGGATGTTCTGCACCCAGGTTTCCATCGCGCATCCATCGAGGATTCTGACGTTCGTGGTCACGAAGCTCAAGAAGACGTTTAACGTCCGCGTCAAGGTTTGTGATCGGGTTAAACCTGAAGGGCGGACCATACTCTGCGTCTGCAGATGCAAGTGCGTCGGTTTTCTGTGTCTCCAGACTGTTCGCAATAGACACACAGCAGACGCAGAAAACAGACGCACCTGTGTATGGCCAGCCTGTGTCTGCAAACGCCCACCCGCAGCGTCGCGTCATGCAAAAGCAGACGGAGATGCGTCTGCAGACGCCGAGTATGGCCCGCCCTTCATAACTTCTCCCATTCTAGCACTCGTGGTTCTCCAGCTGGGACATCGGGACTCTCATCTCCCACTGGAAGAGAGGGAACGGCAAGACGCTTCTTAGTGGACAGACGAAGATCGAGGTCAGGACTGGCTCCGCTCCTGAAGCCCGCAGCTTCTCGCACCCCATCGCCAATGCCCGCTGCTTAATCGAAACGAAAGGACCTTCCCCGGAATGCGAGTTCACTTTGGACTCTTCTTACTACGTGGAGCGCATCTCGATCATCTCCATCGACCCAGAGGTTCGTGAAGTAGCTATGCAGACCCTTCTCTATGGTGTGCTTTCAGGCCGTGGACGACTGGAATCTGGAGCTTCTCTTCGGGTAGTTAGAAGCCCTGAAGGCGCCGTTGTTGTCTGTTGTCGCGCCATAAATATTTATTGTTTTGTTTTTGAGGCTTCGGCGTGGATTTCGTGGAGACCTTCGGTACCTGTGGAAGTCATCGGGAAGATCCCAATGTCCTACTGCTTCCGCCTTCTTCTTACGTATAGCTTTTCCCGACAAGTCTTTGGTTGGGGAATCCTGGAGGATGTCCCAACGATGCATATGAGTGCCTAGTTCTCCCTAAAGGCTAGCCCTTGAAAGGAACGGCTTTCACCGTGAAATGGGACGCCACTCGCCGCTTGAGGGGTCTTGTTACGGCTTGCTTTTGGGCACATGACTGGTATCGTGTTTGGGTCGCGTCACGCACCGAACACTTGCCTACCGTCCGTTTAGGAAAGTCCAAGCCATCCTGACTGCTCTCTAGGAGTTGCTTTGGTGGCTTTCCACTTGACGTTCGGCTTATATGCTCTCAGCTGACCTTGTCCAAGTAGTTATGTAACCCATAGAGGTCGTCGAATCCTTCTCTCCTTCGTGCTTAGCGTTCCCTTGTCGTGGCTTGGGAAAGCAGATGAGAATCAAACTCGGGAAGGCGGCCGACTTTCCCTTCTCCACTGTCCTAGTCGAACAAGAAGGTGGCTTATGCCTGGATGGCATTGGTTGGTTCGTCGTAGAAGATGCCTGACTGTTTGCTCGTTTGTTCCGAACTCTCAAAACATTCCTGCGTTGGCCTGAAGTAGCTGAAGTACTTCAGCCCTCCGGTCTTTTCCTTTTCCAGTTTCCAGTTGTCGCGTTAGTAGGCGTGTCCTCGTGTGTCCTTCCACCGCTTGCCTATCGCTTACTTTCAGAATCTCACTATGGAGCACCTCCCCTACGACCTCGTCGAAGAAGTCGTCAGCTTCCTGTCCCGCTCGGACGTCAAGACCATCGCCAGAGTGGCTTCTAGAAGACCAACGCTGGAGAACTGGAGCATCGCCGCCGAAGATCAGCTCAAGAATCGCTTCCTCCTTGATGTCGGCGCCTGTGTGAAGGTGTCGGGCATCGCGAGCAGAAACAGTCCGTCGATCAACCTTATCGTCATAAAGTGTCTCCCTAATCGAGCCTCGGAACCGTGGAACTTCACCCAGTGGCGCTACGCCTGGATTAGGAATCTCGTCATCAGAACCACAAATTATTATGATCCGTTGGAAGAAGTCGACATGCAACTAGCACTCCGCGTAGTGAGCCTCCCCGTGGATCCGAGCGCGCGTGGAACACTTAAATTCCGCCATGGAGAAGGCTTTCCTTTCGTCGTGTACCTTTCCACTGCACGCGAATCGGTCGATCTCTCCTGGAAGATGCTCCAGGCAACGCAGAAGGGCTTCTTCAGAGTGGAAGTGGAACAGTCAAAACTTGACGCTCCTGGTGCAGTGGAAGACTTCGTCGCCGCGTCCATCAAGGAAGGAGTCTACTTGGAGCGTCTGTCTCTCATGGGATGCTGTCTCCCCAGAGCCTCACAGAAGATTACCGAAGCTGTTACATCAGTGCTTGGAAGAAAGAGAGGAAGACCTCTGGAACTTGAGTTCGGTAGTATGAACTTAGAATTCTCGGACGTCGTTCCCATCGTCGAAAATTGGCTTAAATCTGATGGATCTTTCGAGGACAAGGGGATTCATTGGGATGGAATTGAGGAGTCCTTCTTTGATGAGATCAAAAAGAAGTACCATCGCACCGTGGGACTGGATTATAGTCGATATCTACCACATCCCTCAAAACGTTGCTCCCTTTTCTTTTTCGTGTTCGGGATCCAAGTTGTCAAGTTCCAGTACTGGGTAAGTGTCTCTCCTTCTGCTTCTTGAGATAATAGCTTCCTTCTAGCACTCCCCAGTTGATTTCCAGTGGATTGACTCGACCATCGACAAGTGGAAGAAAGGAAACGGCTTCTATGCCAACCGAGGAGAAAGATTTTTCTTCTTCACGTTTAACTCGAAGGAGGACAGAGCCAAGTTTGAGAAGAAGTACAAGCTACGGACGACGAGAGATGACTACCCTTCTCTGCTCCTCACCCATCCCTCGAAGCTTCTGAAGCTCAAGGTGAAAAGGCGTGGCGCCATGTTTGGAGTCAGTGTCCAGGTTGGTGACCACTCTAGGCCCTGTAACTTCTGGAATTTTAGCGTCAAACGTTTTCGGCCTGGGAACTTGGATCCATCATCTCCAGTTGGAAGAAAGGTGACGGCAAGACTCTTCTCAATGGACTCACGAAGATCGAGGTCACAACTGAGTCCCCACGAGTCCGAAGCTTCGCTCACTCCAACGGCACTGCTCGCTGCTTGATCGTCCACAAGGAATACCCTGATGAGAACGTGGAGCGCATCTCGATCACTTCTATCGATCCAGAGGTTTGTGTGCTATCCCATCTCTCCTTCTATGACATTCCTTCAGACCGTGGACAATTGGAATCTCCAGCTTCTCTTCGGATCGCTGCGACTCTAGGAGGTCCCATGGGCCCATATTTGCTACTTTCCCATGTTTTTTCACCATACCATATATATTTGTCCCGTCTTGACACCTTAGCTCTGAGAAGTTGTTAATATTTATTAGATTGACTTTGCGTAGTCGGACGGCAGAAGAAGCGCCGTCCCACGTACTTAGCGTAGAAGCAGAGCATGTAGCTCATTCCACGCTACTTGGACTCCTTCTCGAGTAGCTGACCTTGTACGAGTAGCTATGTAACCAAGAGAGGTCGTCTAATCCTTCTCTTCGTGCTTAGCGTTCGTTTATCGTGACTGCAGAAGAAGGCAAGGGGGCAGTGGGCGATTGGGAGGGGGACGTCGCTCCATCGCTTGTTCCACTTGACGCTCGGTTTATGTGCCCGTGATCAGAACCACCTACGACTGCGATCGGTTAAGAACAGCGACGTGTGTGGTCGCGTTATGAACACGGCTATGTTCTCAGAAGAATCCGATTTTATTTCCTGACCTTGCCCGAGTAGCTATTATGTGGGCAAGAGAAGTCGTCGGATGGTGCTTGTATCGTACTTAGCGCTCCCCTTTCGTGGCTTATTCGCTGTTTCTTGCATGCATGTCGCTTACTTTCAGAGTCTCGTGATGGACCACCTTCCCTACGACCTTGTCGAAGAAGTGGTCAGCTTCCTGCCCCGCTCGGACGTCAAGACCATCGCCAGAGTGGCTTCCAGAAGTCCGGCGCTGGAGAACTGGAGCTTCGCCGCCGAAGATCAGCTGGAGAACCGCTTTCTCCTCGATGTTCGGGCGTGTGTCCAGGAGATCGGCGTGGAAGAGGACGAAGCACCACCAGAGCCGAAGATGCTCCTCTCAGTGACGAAGAGTCTCCCCAATGGAGCCGCGGAGCTGTGGAACTTCACCAGATGGCGCTACGCGTGGATTCAGAACGTCGCCATCGAAACCACAACCGATCTTCTCCCGTCCCAAGTCGATATCCAGGGAGTGCTCCGCGTAGTGAGCCTCCCCGTGGACCCGAGCGCGCGTGGCACACTCCAATTCCTTCATGAAGAAGATTTTGGACACGAATCGGTCAACCTCTCTTGGAAGATGCTCCAAGCAACGCAGAAAGGCTTCTTCAGAGTGGAAGTGACACAATCAGAACTTGACGCTCCTGGTGCAGTCGAAGACTTCGTCGCCGCGTCCATCAACGAAGGAGTCTTCGTGGAACAGCTCTGCCTTACGGGAGACTTTCTCCCTATAGTCCCACAGAAGATCTCAGAGGCTATCGCATCGGTGTTTGGAAGAAGGAGAGGAAGACCTCTGGCACTTGCAATCTACGGTACGGACTTCGAATTCTCGGACATCGCGCCCATCATCGCGCGCATCATCGAGAATTGGCGAAAATCTGATGGAACTTTCGAGGAGAAGCAGATTTATTGGAATGGAATTGATCATTTTTTCTTTGATGAGATCGATAAGAAGTACCCTTTCACCGTGGGACTGTTTAACACTCGATATCTAGCTCATTCCTCAAGACGTTCTTCCCTCTTGTTTTCCGTGTCCGGGATTCACATTGAGAAATTCCAGCCCTGGGTAAGTCTCCCCTTCAGCTTCTTGAGATAATAACCTCCTTTTAGCACGTCCCTGTAAGCTTCCAGTGGGTGGATTCGGTCATCGACAAGTGGCAGAAGGACAACGGCATCTATGCCTGTCGAGGAGATAGGAATTTCTTCTTCACGTTGAAGTCGAAGAAGGACAGTGTCATGTTTGAAGAGAAGTATGGCCCGTGGACATGGACAAGACGTGATAGAGCTTCTCTGGACCTTAGCCATCCCTCGAAGCTTCTGAAACTCGAGGTGATAAAGGTTGGCGACATGTTTGAAGTCCGTCTCCAGGTTCGTATGACTCAACTAAACCAACCAAAGTTTTATAATTCTAGCATCAAATGTTGTCGACCTTGGAACTTGGAGCGATCATCTCCCGTTGGAAGGAGGGGAACGGCGAATCCCTGATCAATGGATTGACGAAGATCGAGGTCACAACTGAGCCTCCGCGAGGCAGCTCGAGATTTCCTGAAGTCCGGAGCTTTACTCACCCTACCGCCAATGTTCGCTGCGTGATCGTCCGGAAGGGATACTTCATGCAGCGCATCTCAATCACTTCCATCGACCCAGAGGTTTGTGCACTATCCGAATTTCTTTATGCAGTGTTCTTTCAGGACGTCGACGATTGGAATCTCCAACTTCTCTTCGGATCGCTGCGACTCTAGGAAGCCCTACTTTCCCATGTTTTTTCACCATACCATATATATTTGTCCCACCATGGTGCCCCTTGACGCATGTAGCTCATTCCTCGCTACTTGGACTCCTTCTCGACGCCGAATTGTCAAAGAAGTTCCCCTCGAATCCTTACAGGCGCTGCCTGCAGCAAAGGACTGGCTTCCCTTATCGTCTCTTGGATCTTCCATTCACACTCACATGTGAAGAAGTTCAGCAGAAGAAGTTACGTTCTCGCGGTGGATGCAGCCTAGGCGATCACAACGTAGAGTGTTGTAGAACCGCTCTGCTCGCTGCTTGGCCGCATACCTTCTTCCTACACGAAACAACCTATGGACACTGTTCATTACCGTATCTCCATCTCTTGGATCGGTCCAGAGGTTGGTGGAATCGCTCAGCTTCTTCTCTCAGGGCGTGGTCAATTGGAATCCGGCGCTCTTATTTGTAGCTACAGTGCCCTCCAGTCTGTTCCCTAATCGTGGCAGTGCAGGGTTAGGGTCGTATAGGTCTAGACAGATATCTGGATATAGTGGGGATTTTTAGAAGTAATAATGATCAGTGTTGTGGATACGCACTCTTGTGTGCAGTCGCCTGTATTTCGAACAAAGCCTTTCCTCTTTGTGTTCATACCGTAACCTGCGTGTATTACTCGTTTCGTATTGGGGACTTCTATCAGGAGTGCCCTCCAGTCTTTTCCCTGGTCGTGGCAGTCGCGAGAGTAGGCGTGTCCTTCCACCGCTTGCCTAACGCTTACTTTCAGAATCTCGTGATGGAGTACCTTCCCTACGACCTCGTCGAGGAGATCATCAGCTTGCTGCCTCGCCGAGATGTCGAGACCATCGCCCGAGTGGCTTCCAGAAGTCCGGCACTGGAGAACTGGAGCTTCGCCGCCGAGGACCAGGTGGAGAATCGGTTCCTCCTCGATGTTCGCGTGTGTGTCCAGGAGATCGGCGTGGAGAAGGACGAAGCACCACCAGAGCCGAAGCTGCTCCTTTCGGTGACGAAGTGCCTCCCCAATAGAGCCTCGGAGCTGTGGAACTTCACCAGATGGCGCTACGTCTGGATTCGGAACGTCGCCATCGCGACCACAGTCTTCGACTTTGGATGCGCGTTCCAAGTAGCTGACGTGCAAGAAGTGCTCCGAGTCATCAGCCTAGCCGTCGACCCAGACGCCCGCGGAAGCCTTCTTCTGCAACACAGCACTTACCCGCACCGTCTTGGGTACTACGGTGTTGCCTATCCCTATGTCGAAGTTGGGAGGCGGACGTTCGGGCTGTCCTGGAAGCTTCTTGAGGCCGCGCAGAAGACGTTCCCCAGAGTGCTTCTGAATCACTCTCCGAGGAACGCGCCAGGCCAGTTCGAAGCCTTCGCGTGCGACTTCGTGGAACGAGGAGTCTTCTTGGACGAGCTGCGGTGCCGCGGACGCTTCTCCAACGAGAAGATCTTCGAGGCTGTGGCGCCTCTGTTCGGAAAGCCGCGGGGAAGACCGCTGGAGCTGGAGCTGACGAAGAACGCTGAAGACGGCTGGAGGTATGGCCAACCGCGCTCGCTGCCGGACAGCGAGCGAACAACGAGCATCGTCGAGAACTGATGGCAGTCCGGTGGAACCTACGAGAAGAAGTGGATAAGGTGGGAGGACTTCGATGACAAGTTTTGGTTCAAGACCAAGCTCAAGTACAACGCTGTGGACCAGCTCCATCTGGAAGCCGCCTCCATAGCGCATCCAACGCGCCGTTCTTCCCTCCTCATCTCCCCCTACATGATCCGCGTCGTCAAGTTCCAGCCCTGGGTAAGTGTCTCCCCACCCGCTTCTTGAGATAATAGCCTTCTTCTAGCTCATCCCTGTAAGCTTCCAGTGGATTGATTCGGTTATCCGCAAGTGGCAGAAAGGAAACGGCTTCTATGCGTCCCGAGGAGCTAGGGATTTCCTCTTCACGTTGAAATCGGAAGACGATCGGCTCAAGTTTGAAGAGAAGTATGGCCCATGGACGAAGAAAGATGACTACCCTTCTCTTGTCCTTGATCATCCCTCAAAGCTGCTGAAACTCGAGGTGAAAAAGCTTGACGGCATGTTTCTAGTCCGTGTCCAGGTTTGGTGACTGACCTAGGCCCTGTAGTTTCCGTCAATTTAGCGTAAAATGTTTTTGACCCGGGACCTTGGAACCATCATCTCCTGTTGGAAGAGAGGGAACGGCAAGACTCTTCTCAATGGACTCACGAAGGCCGAGGTCACAGCTGCGCCTCCTCGAGTCCGAAGCTTCATTCACCCTAACGGTACTGCTCGCTGCTTGATCGTCCAGAAGGGATACTCTGTTCAGCGCATCTCAATCACTTCCATCGATCCAGAGGTTCGTGCACTCTCCCAGCCATCTTTCTATTGGATGCTTTCAAGCCGTGAGGAATTGGAACCTAGAGCTTCTCTTCGAATCGTTCCGGCTCTAGGAGATCTAGATTTGTTCCTTTCTTGACACAATTGAAATGAACGCTGCTCTGCTTTCCACATACTTGTGTGCAGCGGATGTGCTGGAAGGCAACGAGTATTGAGCGATTGAGCGAGGTAGAGGGACCCAGTCCACCTTGTAAAGTGGAGAGTAGCCCAAGTGAGTGGTTTGAACTTGACTCACAATCAGAGGTGGCACCATCCGAAATTATCGGCTCATCCGATCCGATCATTAGGATGATCCGTGCTCACAATCAGCGGCTACTAAAGCTGCGACGAAGTCTGCGTTCGAGTGACGTCACACACCGAATATTTGTCTACCGTTTGATCATCCTGAACGGCGAGCCATACTCTGCGTCTGCAGACGTCCGGTGCGTCTGTTTTCTGTGTCTTTAGACACACCTGTGTCTCTTCGCAACAGAACAGACACACGACACAAGTATGGGCCCGCCTTTAAAAGTTCTCTCGACACTTTCGTCCTGGTACTGTACTACTGGATCGGACAGCTGCTTGGAGGGTGACTTGCTTGTATACCATCGGCTCATCGCCTAATTTGTCGATATATCCGAAGGCTCGGTTCAGATTGAGCTTCTGCTAAGAATTGTGTCCTCATCGTCGAGTTTCAAGCACGTTTTTGGCTATTTCGCGGCGAATTCTTTGATCGGATCGCTCTTGTGCTCTTGATCGGATGTATATTGTTTGATTCCAGAGTCTCGTGATGGACCACCTTCCATACGACCTTGTCGAGGAGGTCGTCAGCTACCTTCCTCGCTCGGACGTCGAAACCATCGCCAAGGTGGCTTCCAGAAGACCGGGACTCGAGAACTGGGGTGCAGCCGCCGAAGATCAGCTCGAGAATCGCTTCCTCCTCGATGTCGGCGCCTGTGTGAAGGCGTCCGGCATCTCGAGCACAAACAGTCCGTCGATCAGGCTCATCGTCAGAAAGTGTCTCCCCCACGAAGATCACAAGCCATGGAACTTCACCCAGTGGCGCTACGCCTGGATTAGGAATCTCGCCATCGGGACCACAACCTACCGTCGCCCTTTCCAAGAAGTCGACGTACAGCGAGTTCTCCGCGTAGTGAGCCTTCCCGTGGACCCGAGCGCGCATGGAACACTCCAATTCCGCCATCGAGAAGACTTTCCTTTCGTCGTGTACCACGCCACAGGAAGCGAATCGGCCAACCTCTCCTGGAAAATGCTCCAAGCAACGCAGAAGGGCTTCGTGAAGGTGGAACTGTGCGAATCAGGACATGAGGCTCCTGGTGCCGTCGAAGACTTCGTCGCCGCGTCCATCAACGAAGGAGTCTTCTTGGAACATCTGCGCCTCACGGGAGATTCTCATTCCTCCGCCCCGCACAAGATCTCGGAGGCTATCGCATCGGTGTTTGGAACAAAGAGAACGAGACCGCTGGCACTTGAGTTCCGCAGCATGTGCTTTGGATCCTCAGAAATCGTGGCTGTCATCGAGAGTTGGTGGAACTCTGCTGGAACTTCCGAAGTAGTGGGACTTTTCTGGGACGACTTTGACAAGACCCTGTGGGATGTGATCAAAGAGAAGTACAATCCCACCGACGCACCGGATTCTACTCGATACATAGTGCATCCCTCAAGACGTTCTTCCATTCTTCTCTTCTTCAAGGGGATGGCCATTGTCAAGTATCAGCAGTGGGTGAGTGTCTCTTTTTTTTTGAGCATAATTGCCTTCTTTCAGCACGTCCCTGTAAGCTTCCAGTGGGTGGACTCGGTCATCGACAAGTGGCAGAAAGGAAACGGCTTCTACGCATTCCAAGGGATGAGAGAGTTCTCCCTTTCACTGAAATCGGAAGACGATCGGCTCAAGTTTGAAGAGAAGTATGGCCCATGGACGAAGAAAGATGACTACACTTCTCTGGTCCTCACCCATCCCTCGAAGCTTCTGAAGCTCGAGGTGAAGAAGCGTGACAACATCTTTGAAGTCCGTGTCCAGGTTTGGTGACCACTCTAGGCCCTGTAGTTTCCGTCATTTTAGCGTCAAACGTTTTCGGCCTGGGAACTTGGATCCATCATCTCCAGTTGGAAGAGAGGTGACGGCAAGACTCTTCTCAATGGACTGACGAAGATCGAGGTCACAGCTGAGTCCCCACGAGTCCGAAGCTTCGCTCACCCCAACGGCACTGCTCGCTGCGTGATCGTCCAGGCAGAATACCCCGATAAGAACGTGGAGCGCATCTCGATCACTTCCATCGACCCAGAGGTTCGTGCACTATCCAATCTTCTTCTATGACATCCTTTCAGACTGTGAAGAACTGGAATCTGGAGCTGCTCTTCGGATCGCTGCGAACCTAGGATGTCCCATCTCAACAATGGGCACATATTTTATCACTTTTTAATATTTTTTCAGCATAAATATCTGTTTCAACTCTTGAGCTGGCATCCCTTGACACCATAGCTCTGAGAAGAAGTCGCCTTCAGAAGTTGCGTTCTTGTTTATTAGACCGTTCCACATAACGGATCTACGGACGGCGGTTGGTCAACCCACAAATGAGAGCGGGTTCGGATCCTACACGTCGCGTCACGGCCCTGGGTCTTCTGTCGATAGTTCATACGTTGAAGGGGATCTGACTGCACTGTAGATACTTCCTAGCAACGCTTTCTCAGTCGTTGGTTTGTTGAGTTAGTTAGTCATGTCAGTTCAACACTCGTTCTTCTTGGCTGCGCAATGCCATTGCCAAGTACTATTTCAGTTTCCACCTCCAAAGCAGCTGCTTGAAGCACCGATAAGAACCAAATTTAGAAAGGCGGTTGGCTTTCCCTTCTCCACTGTCCTAGTCGAACAAGAAGGTGGCTTATGCCTGGATGGCATTGGTTGGTTCGTCGTAGAAGATGCCTGACTGTTTGCTCGTTTGTTCCGAACTCTCAAGGCATTCCTGCATTGGCCTGAAGTGGCTGAAGTATAGCTGCAGTGCCCTCCAGTCTTTTCCTTTTCCAGTTTCCAGTTGTCGCGTTAGTAGGCGTGTCCTCGTGTCCTTCCACCGCTTGCCTATCGCTTACTTTCAGAATCTCACTATGGAGCACCTCCCCTACGACCTCGTCGAAGAAGTCGTCAGCTTCCTGTCCCGCTCGGACGTCAAGACCATCGCCAGAGTGGCTTCTAGAAGACCAACGCTGGAGAACTGGAGCATCGCCGCCGAAGATCAGCTCAAGAATCGCTTCCTCCTCGATGTCCACGCGTGTGTCCAGGAGATCGTCGTGGAAGAGGACGAAACACCACCAGAGCCGAAGATGCTCCTTTCGGTGACGAAGTGTCTCCCCGATGTAGCCTCGGAGCCGTGGAACTTCGTCAGATGGCGCTACGCATGGGTGCGGAACGTGACAATCGATCCTAACAAAGAAGATTGTCCGTTCCCGGAAGTCGATCTTCAGAAGACCCTCCGTTTAATCAGTCTCCCTGTTGATCCAAGTGCCCGTGGTTCACTCACAGTCGAGAAGTATAGCGTATACGGTCAACAAGAAACCCTCGATGCTTACCGTAGGATGATCAAAGCAGCGCAGAAGGATTTCGTTACCGTACAACTGAGTGACGAGGATGACTACTTTTCCGATGCAGTGGAGGAGCTCGGCCTTATGCTCATCAGCAAAGGAGCCTTCTTGGAAAAAATTAACCTTGAACATTGTTATCTTTCGTGGGCTGCGATGGCCGGGATTTCTGAAGCCATCGCATCAGAGTTTGGAAGAAAGAGAGGGAGACCCCTGAAAGCTGACATACCTTTCAATAATGAGCAAGTTCTGTCGATCGTAAAGAACTGGTATAAGTCTGATGGAGCTTTCGAAGATAAGCGAATTACTTGGGATACTCCTTGGCATGAGATTATGTTCAATTTCCTCATGATCTTCACCTCCTTTCTGCAAGAACATCCTTTCTCTGGATATCTGCCACATCCAACGCGTCGTTCTTCCCTTTCCGTCTCCTACTGTGAAGTCCGCATTGTGAAGTTCCAACGTTGGGTATGTATCTTTCCGTGTTCCTTGAAGATGACCGATTTTTTCAGCACGTTCCAGCACACCTCCGATGGATCGACGCAGTTATCGCCAAGTGGAAGAACGGAAGCGGATTCTATGTGTATCGAGCAAAGAGGCACTTCGTCTTTAGCTTTAAACATGATAGTGAACGCCTCAGGTTTGATGAGGAATACAGCGTTCGAGAATCCTTGTCAGTTGTTCACCCCTCGAAGCTTCTGACACTGAAGATCATAAAGGACGGAAGGAAATTTGACATCCGCGTCCAGGTTGGTGACGAAATGAAGGTGAACCCAATAACCTGTCGAGTTGTAGCATGAGAAGTTCTCGAAGGAAGGAGTGAAGTCTCTCATTTCCGATTGGAAGAAGGGGAACGGCGAATCCCTGATCAATGGACTGACGAAGATAGAGGTTATAGCTGAGCGTCCGCGAGTCCGAAGCATTTCTCATCCTACCGTCAACGCGCGCTGCTTGATCGTCGAGAAGGGATCCTCCGTTCAGCGCATCTCGATCACCTCCATCGACCCAGAGGTTTGTGCACTATCCCATCTCTCCTTCTATGACATCCTTTCAGGCCGTGGACGACTGGAATCTCCAGCTCCTCTTCGGATCGCTGCGACTGTAGGAGGTCCCATGGGCCTATGTTTGTTACTTTCCAATGTTTTTTCACCACGCCATATATATTTGTTCCGCCTTGGTGCCTACTGCAATACAAGCCTACTTTTATCGGTAACGTGGCCAAAGTCGGGGGTTGCGTGAGCTTCTGCTTGTGACTGAGGCTTGTTAGGTCGCCTGGAGTCTTGAGTATCTTTCCCGCCTAGGATCTTATCGGTCATGCGAGCCTTCATCATTTGTGACATTGCATTGTGATTCCGTAGGCGTCGGCTGGCTGGACTATGGCGATCTGCTCGCTATTTCATTAGCTCAATGGTGACGCATTGCTTGTTCGTGTTCTGGTTAAGCCGGGCTATCATTGTTTCTCCTCCACTCTTTCCTCATTTGCTTATTACTTTCAGAATCTCATCATGGAGCACCTTCCGTACGACCTCGTCGAAGAAGTAGTGAGCTACTTGCCTCGCCGAGACGTGGAAACCATCGCCAGAGTGTCTTCAAGAAGACCAACACTGGAGAACTGGAGCTTCGCCGCCGAGGATCAGCTCGAAAATCGCGTTCTCCTGGATGTCCATGCTCGCGTAGATTATGTGTATGTCAGTAGTGGTGTCGAGAAGTGGATGGTAGTGGAGCCGAGAATCTTTCTTTCGGTCACGAAGCATCTCCCCAACGGGGACAGGGAAAAGTGGAATTTCCTGCAGTGGCGACTGGCCTGGATTCGGAATCTGACAATCGAGGCTAACTTTGGATATCGTCCGTACCGGAGAGTCGATCTTCAGGAAGCGCTCCGTTTAATCAGTCTCCCGGTTGATCCAAGTGCCCGTGGATCATTCACAGTCGAGCAGAATGTCAGCTTCCAGAAAGCACTCGATGTCTACCGTAATATGATCAAAGCAGCGCAGAAGGAGTTCGTCAACGTAGAACTGAATCATGATGGCTACGATTCTGAGGAAATTGAAGAGCTCGCCATTGGGTTCATCAACAAAGGAGTCTTCTTGGAAGAACTTAACCTCGAATATTGTTATCTTACATGGGCCGCCTTGGACACGATTTCTGAAGCCGTTGCATCAGAGTTTGGAAGAAAGAGAGGAAGACCACTGGAAGTTCGCATACCTTTCAACGATAGTGATGGAATCACATCGATCGTCGAGTCCATTGCCGAGAAGTGGTATCAATCTGATGGAGCCTTCGAGAAAAAGCGAGTTGCTTGGGTTGGCTTTTGTGACGGCCTTTGCCTTGAGATCACGAAAAGCTACAAGGCCGTCATGGATCCAAATGTTTTGTTCGGATATCTGCCACATCCAACGCATCGTTCTTCCCTCTTCGTCTCCTACGATCAAGTCCGCGTTGAGAAGTTCCAACCTTGGGTAAGTCCCCTTTACGGTCTCTTGAAAATATCTGCCTTCTTCCAGCACGTCCCAGTGCGCTTCGAATGGATCGACTCGGTCATCGCCGAGTGGAAGAACGGAAGCGGATTCTACGTGTATCGAGGAGAGAGGGACTTCTCCTTTAACTTTGAAACTGAAAATGAACGCCTCAAGTTTGAAGAGAATTCCTGTGCTCGGGGTTTCTCAGTAGTTACTCACCCTTCAAAACTTCTGACGCTGAAGATCACAAAGTACGGAAAAGTGTTTGACATCCATGTCCAGGTTGGTAACAAAATGAAGTTGAACCCTATAATCTGTCGAGTTATAGCATGAGAAGTTCTCGAAGGAGAGAGTGAAGTCTCTCATTTCTGATTGGAAAAAGGGGAACGGCGACACCCTGATCAACGGACTGACGGAGATCGAGGTTGGAACTGAGTCTCCTCGAGTCTGGAGCATTTCTCATCCTACCGCCAATGCTCGCTGCTTGATCGTCGAGAAGGGATCTTCCGTTCAGCGCATCTCGATCACCTCCATCGACCCAGAGGTTTGTGCACATTCCCAGCCCTCTTTATATGGGATGCTTTCAGGACGTGAAGAACTGGAATCTTGAGCTCCTCTTCGGATCGCTTCGACTCTAGGAGGTCCCTCTAGGAATGTCAACCCATTGGCCCATATATTGTTACTTTCTAATGTTTTTTTCACTACACCATATATATTTGTTCCATCTTGGTGCCCCTTAACGCCTTAGCTCTGAGAAGTTGTTAATATTTATTGGATAGACTTTGCGTAGTCGGACGGCAGAAGAAGCACCGTCCCACGTACTTAGCGGGACTATGTACACCGGCTGTGCTGGAAGGCAAGGGGGCAGTGGGTGATTGAGCAAGGGGAGGGGGACTAGGCAGCGCTCAGAAGTAGTTCGTCTCCTTGGCGGTGGTGGTGGTGGTGTACTCGTTGCGTTGGCGCTCCACGGCGCCGCGTTCGCTCGGGAAGTACTCGTGATGCCGATCGACGCGCGTGTGGCGGTCGAAGGTGGCGCCGCCGGCGTCCGACTCTCCGCTCACGCTCTCCGAATCCAGGTCGTAGTGGTGCGCGGAGGACTGAAACACGATCTTAGGAGCTTCTCCGAATGAGAAGGGCGGACTTACGCTAGCCATGGCTCCAGAGGCGCCCCGATGCCCGTAGGCGGACTCGCCATGTGAGGAGGCTCCGCGTTGGGCGTAGGCGGACTCTCCTAGGGAAGAGGCGCCGACGACGTCGTGCCGGAAGTGGTCCGAGGACATCGTCGCGTACTGCTCCGCCTCCATCTCGATCGGAGGGTGCACCGTGAACTGGAATGGAAGAGATTAGAAGTGCCCAGGAGGCTCAAGAAGTGAAAAGGAGAACTTCTTCTCGCTACAAAGACTCACCGAAGCACTATGCTCCTCGTGCCCTGCGACGGCGCCGTCCACCGTAGTCGTGCGGATCTCGCGCGTGGTCACGTCGGTGGTGACCCTTCGCTCGACCTCCTCGACGGTGGACCCACTTGAGATGGAGCTTCCGTCCCAGGCGCCACCGGCAGCCAGGTTCTCGTGGCCCCGGTCGCCATCCCAGGCCGCTTCCAAGCCCGGCTTCAGTTTCGCCCTGGGAATCGTCACTTGACCGTACTCCGAGGGGGTCAACGTGCTGTCGGCGCCTCCGAGAAGGCCCTTCCGGGCGCCCCAACCGAAGCAGCGCGTCCTGAGGCAGGCGTAGAGACAGCAGAGGAAGGTGAGGAGGAGGAAGAGAAGCGCCAGGAGGATAAGGAGGATCAGAGGGACGCTGGAGGGAGCCACCTCGCAGAACTGGCCAGAGTAGCCCTCCACACAGGCACAGGTCACGTTCCCGACCCCGCCGTGGTCCACGCAGTCCCCGTGGCCGTTACACAGACCACAGAGCACGTTCAGGGCGGCGCAGATCCTTCCTGGCTCCGCGGGGTTTCCGTCGGTGTAGCCTTCGGGACAAGCGCAAGTGTAGCCGAGCGGGAGGTCCTGGCAGGAGGCCACGGCCGAGCAGTTATGGAGACCTAGGGCGCACTGGTTCACGTCGATCTCGCGGAGGCAGAAGGAGTTGTCCAGGTGCAGAAGGGCGCGGTTGGGCGCCTTCCGGATATCGGTGAAGCCTGGACGGCATTGGCAGAAGCCCTGCTGCTCCTCGTTGATGCAGGTGGTGTTCGCGGGGCAGAACTCGTCCTGGCAGTAGTCGATGCGGCACACAGAGCCCGGGATCTTGTCCTTGGGCGCCGCGTTCACGTACGGCTTCTCGCACTCGCACCTGCAAGAAGGGGGTTAGATACTCGGAGAGTTATCGACGACCTACTTGTAGAGGAAGGGAAGGTCGATGCAGCGGGCTTCGGGGGCGCACTCGTTGTCCTCGGGACGCTCACACTCGTTGTAGTCGGCGATGGCGACGCAGCGATGGCCTGGGTTCGTGGCGTCCAGGTCGCGGAAGTCCTTGGGACAGGCGCAGGAGAAGCCTCCACGCGCGGGGGTGCACACCGCCTGGGGATGGCAGTCGGCGCGGAAGCACTCGGAGAAGGGGTCCGCTTGCTGGGGATTGATGAACAAGTTGCTGTGGCCGACTTCGAAGCGGTTGGGACCCTTGATGAACTCAAGGAGGTCGGTGAACACCTTCCGCGGCTCGGCCACGCCGCCCTTCGTGAAGTAGGTAGTGAAGTTGTAGAGCAGACCGTGGTCACCCCATGTCTGAAGAAGAAGGGTTAGCAGGGAGGCAGGGATACCTGGGAACGTACCTTGTTGATGGAATCGGGGCTGGCGATGTCGTTCACCTCGACGGAGACGAAGGACTTCTTGAGCGGCGTCTCCGCGTAGCTCTCCACGACGCCCTTCTCGAACTGCTTCGAGAACTTCTTCGTCGTGTCGTCCTGCGGGTTGGCGAACGTGGGCGCGTACTTCAGTGGCGTGGATCCCTCACGCACCACGTAGAGCGGGAGGTTGAACGACTCGACCGCGCGGCACTTCTCTTCGGGACCGGCGCGCTTCTGGCCGCTCGGACAGCCACAGAGTCGTCCGGCGATGCACTCCTCCCCGAGGTCGGGGTTGCAGAAGGAGCTTCCGCACGGTGTGCCCTTCTGGGGCTCCGGTCTGCAAGCGAGGGCTTATGAGATGGGGAAAGGCATCTCTTGAGAAACATTTCTTGAAACGATGAAAGATGGGAAATATTTCTTTAAACCGTATACGGTAGCAACGAGAAACATTTCTGAAGGGAAAAACTGTAGAAATGTTTCTTCGAGCCTCAAAACGCCTAATTTTGATCCTCTAAAGCCACCCTTTTCCCACCTTCTTCTCTGAGCTCACTCACTTGCAAGGATCCAGCTCGTCCACGTCGTCGGCCACCACCAAGTCCCCGTCTCCGAGCTTGCCCCCGGAGGCGTGGATGCCCTCCACCAGCTCCTTCCAGAAACGACACTTCTCCACGGGGCCCTTGGTGACCACAGAGCCGTTGAAGAGGATGCCCTTGTCCCAGCCGGGGTTCTCCACCTTCGGGTTCGTGATGAAGTCCACCTCGGTGGTAACGTAGCGCGGCGCCGTCGCCGTCTTGCCCACGGCGCCCTTCATGCCCTTGACGAACGCGTCCACCACCTCCACGTAGCTCGGCTTGTCCGGCGAGCCGAACTCCGAGCTGTAGACGAGCGTGTCGGGACCACGGGCCACCACCCTGATCTCCACGGGGGTCTTCTCGACGTCCACACACGGGTCCGAATCCAGCTCGCGGCCCTGCGTCGGCCGGCAGCCGCAGCGCTCGCCGCCGACGCACACCTCGCCGCGGTCCAGGCGGCAGTGCGTCGTGCCGCACGGCACGAGGTTCGGGTTGACGGTGGTGGACTCGGCTTCCAGGGGCTTCTGGGTGATGAGGGCGATGCACTCCCGGCCCGCCTTCTTGGGGTCGCGCGCCTCGTCGTAGAAGCCCGTGCGGCAGCGGCACAAGAAGCCGTCGTCCGTGTCCACGCACTCCGCGTTCTTGTCACAGTCGTTGGCCTTCGGGTCCTCGCACTCGTTGTAGCGGCAGTCGCGGCCTGGTTGCGCCGGCAGGAAGTCCTTGTAAGGCGGCAGGCACTCGCACGAGAAGCCCTCCCGTGTATCCACACACTTGGCGTGCTTGTGGCAGTCGTTCAGGTTGGGCGACTGGCACTCGTCGATGACTGAAGAAGGGAGGAGTTAGGGAGTTCTGAGGGCATAGGGGGAGGGACGGGAAGGCGACTTACTGAACTTGCAGTCGGTTCCTGGGTGCTTAGGGTCGTTGTCGTTGTACTCGGGCTTGCAGCGGCACTCGTAGCCCTCCTCCTTGTCCAGGCAGTCGGCGAAGCGCGAGCAGTTGTTGAGGTGAGGGTTTCGGCACTCGTTCACCAGCTGAAAGGGAGCAAAATAGGACCTTTGGTCCCACAACGAACGGACTCACCGCGAAGCACTTGCGCCCTGGCCTCGTGGCCGTGTCCGGGGACACGTCCTTCGTCCCTATAGGACAGGAGCACGTGTAGCCATCAGGACGGTCCTGACACGTGGCCAACGGGTCACAGTCGTTCAGAGTCGCGTCGAGACACTCGTTCACGAGCTCCTTGCACTGCCTGCCGGGCCGCAGCGGGTTCTGCTCGACGTAGCCGTCGCGGCAGCGGCACGTGAAGCCGTCGGCGGTCTCCTGGCAGATGGCCGCCGGGTGGCAGTCGTTCTTGGACTTGTCCGCACAAACTCCTTCCACGCAGCGACGGCCCGGTCGTGTCGGGACCGGACTCTTATCCAAGAAGCCCGCGTTGCAGACGCACTCGAAGTCCGAGGCGCCGCGCTCTATGCACCGCGCGTTCCGATCGCAGTCGTGCTTCTCCTCGGCGCACACGCGGTTCACACGGCGACAGTCCCGGCCCGGGTTCCGCAGCTCGTCCTGGTCCACGAAGCCCGTCTTGCACTGGCATCTAAACTGGAGTTTGAGCTGATTTTCGACCTTCTCGACCGCACCTGTAGCCGTCGCGAGTGTCGAAGCAGTTGGCGTCCCGGTGGCACGTGTTCAGCGAGGGGTTAGCGCACTCGTCGACCAGCGCGCGGCAGTCAACGCCGCCGAACTGCTGAGGGTTGGGCGAGAAGTCGACGAAGTCGGGCTTGCATCGGCACAAGAAGCCGTTGGGAAGGTCCACGCACAGCGCGTTCACTGAGCAGTTGTGTGTGTTCGTCAGGCACTCGTTCACCTCTGGAAGAACGTGGTGGGAATGGGGGATGTTTCTAGGTCAGGTTTGGGTCTAGAAAGCCTCGGTGACTATCACACCAGAGGTCACAGGTTCGATCCTCAGAGGGTCCATCTCTTTTTTGTTTCTTCCTTTTCCCTTTTTAATACGTTCCCAATGCTTTTCTTTCGTGCTGAGACACCCAAAACCTGAGAAAGAGACTCACGTTCACGACACACGCGTCCGGGCTTCCTAGTCGGATCAGGGCTCTCATCGACGAAGCCGGGCTTGCAGTTGCACAAGTAGCCCTCGTCAGTGTCCGTGCAGAGCGCGTCCGGAGAGCACTCGTGGCCCGAGAGACACTCGTTGATCACTGAAGGAGGAGGCTAGAAGGGTGGGAGGGTCTTCCACCTACGGCACATCTGGGTGACGGGGTGGCGGGCAAAGGCCGGGGGGCACTGGCAGGTGAAGATGCCCGGAGAGCGGAGGTCAGGCAGGCACTGCTCCTTCTTGCGCAGGTCGCACGACTCGGGGATGGCGGGGTCGCACTCGCCTGGCAGCTGGCAACGCTCGCTGCCCGTGTTCCGTTCGAATCCGCTCCTGGAGAAGGGAGGGAGGTGAGAGCAGTCGGACAAAGGTGGAGGGGGCAATGTTATGTACTACGGTAGCCTTCTTGAGGGCAAATAAGAGTTTCTTGTGCCAAGCTTCATGGTGTACCCATTTAAAGAGGACCTTTCGGCCTCTCCCGCTCAGAATAGGTGGTGAAGCCACTTAGCGGCTTCAAAAGGCTCCCTACTCCAGGAAGAGACTCACTAAGAAGTCAGGGAGGTGAGGGAAGTCGGACAAGGAGAGGGGGACGGGGGACAATGTTCTATAGTACGGTAGCTTTTAGATGTCACAGAAGATCAAGCTTCTACTGGT
Source organism: Steinernema khuongi (assembly GCA_016648015.1). Classification (NCBI taxonomy): domain Eukaryota; kingdom Metazoa; phylum Nematoda; class Chromadorea; order Rhabditida; family Steinernematidae; genus Steinernema; species Steinernema khuongi. The sequence goes on along the minus strand of JADLIF010001858.1, from coordinate 190,678 downwards.
ATGGACAACCCTACTCCAAGAAGGGACTCACTTGCAGCGACAAACGAAGGCGCCATAGGGTCCGCGGATGCACTCCTCGTTCTGGCCACAGGGTCGGCTGGAGCTGCACTCGTCCTCACTGGGACTGACGGGCGGCACCGTCGCCTCTGAAGAAGGAGAGCGTCCACTGAGACAGCTACGTTAGCGACTCACTGCAGGCGCCGGTCTTGGGATGGCGTCGTTCCCCGTTGGGACACGCGCAGCGGTAGTTCCCGAAGGGAGTGATCTGGCACAGCTCCGGGTAGGGACACGAGGAGACGATCTTCGGGTCGCACACGTCGCCTCCGCACACCTGAAGCTACCGTAATCCGAGCCCCGGAGCTCTCCGGTACCTGGGTGAGGGGGTGGGGGTCGAAGCCTACTGGACAGGAGCAGGCGGGCTTCCCGTCGATGACCGTGCAGATCTGGTTGCGGGACCGGTCACAGCCGCTGTGTGTGGCCGTGTCGCAAGGACCGGGACGGGTGGGGGGCGAGGGCTCCTGGGGACAGGTGACCTTCTGAATGGCGCTGCGAAGGCGCGCGTTCAGGTCCTTGAAGCCGGACACGTGGAAGGTGTGGCTCTTGGAGCCGGAGATCGCCTCCAGCTCCTCGTCCAACACGTGGCTGGTGACTCCTACCGCGAAGAGCTGGATGCGTTGGGCGCGGGCGTTGTTGGCGGGTATGGTAACGTTGTCCTGGAAGGGAAGGTATAATCTTAGAAGGAGACCCTGGAGCTGGAAGCCGTAACTGGGTCCTACCACGATTGTAAGTTGCCCTCCAGCATAAGGGAGTTAAGTGACCCATTTAAAGGCACTTAGAATATCATTTTGAAGTGGAGAGTTCGAGCCCGCCCCGGAGATTTCTTTTTTTTTTCGAAGCTTCCAATGACTTTGGGCCTCCCCCTGTTAGCTACAGTATCCAGTTACCTGAGATCGACCATCGGTGATGACGATGGCGACGCGGGCGACGCCTTCGGAGACGGGACGAGCTCCGCGGCGCTCCGAGAAGGCCTCGCCGACGACGTGCTCGATGGCGGCGCCCGTCCTCGTCAGGCCGGTGAGGTACTCGATGGAGCCGATGGCCTTCTTGAGGCTGCCGAGGTCGGAGAACTCGTTGAGGTCGAACTCGTGGCGGATACGGTCCGAGTACTGGACGACGCCCACGCGAGTCCGCGTGGGACCCACGTCGAAGAGCTCGACGAACTCGGAGACGAAGCGGAGCACGTCCGCCTGGAAGATCAAGGAGCCGATGGAGCCGGAGCCGTCGACGACGAACACGAGGTCCGTGGGTTGGGCGGGGCTGCAAGTCAAGGGTCAGAGGTCCCCTTTTGGGTCCCACAGCGCACCACGTGGTCTGCAGGGTGCAGACTCTTCCGGACGGGAGGTTCGCGTTGCTGGACACGTCGGCGTATCCCACGAAGCACTTGCAGGTGTAGCCGTCGGGCAGCGAGACGCAGTCGGCGTTTTCGTCGCAGGAGTTCAGGTCGCGCTCCGTGCACTGGTTGCTGGCTGAGGGTACGGTAGAGCTCGTGTCGGGACCTGATGAACCTACCCTGGGCGCATTTGCGGCCGGGCTGGAGACCGTAGCGTGAGGAGACGTCCGTGAAGCCGTCCTGGCAGTGGCACAAGTAGCCCTCCTGGGTGTCCTCGCAGCGCGCGTATGGAGAGCACGTGTGTGTTCGATCGGCGCATTCGTTCACCACTGAAGGGTACGGTAGGAGGAGGGGTACGGTAGGGAGATGGTAAAAGAGCCCTTTCCTGTCTATGGAGCCACGCTTGCGAGCCAATTAAGAAGACTTGTGAAACTTCTCAAGAATCGAAAAAGGGGTCATCCAAGTTTGTCACTTTTCGTGTCGGGACCACCCATATCCTTAGATTTATCTTTTCCAATTTTTTTTGACCATTTCGAGGTTAAAAGTTCGCATCTTTTGGGTGTAGGAAAGAACCTAATTCTTGTTCTAGGATCCACGTGGCACTTACAGAGCTGGCACTTCCTCCCGGGCAACCTAAGAGGGTCTGGCGAGACGTCCTTGTAGCCGGATTTGCACTGGCACTTGTAGGAGTCGAAGGCGTTCGAGCAGATCGCGTTCCGGTCGCACTCGTTCGCCCGCTCGCAATGGTTGAACACTGAAGCAGGTTACGGTAGGCTACCAGACAGCCAGACAGACAGACTTACCTCGACAGACACCGTCTCTAGTCTGCGTCGCGCCGTCGACGCACTGGCAGGTGAGGTCGCCGCGTGCGTTGCTGCGGCACTGCTCGTTGGGGCCGCAGGAGTTGCCGCGCGGGTCGCACTGCGGCCGCCGCGACTCGTAGGTCTGGCCGGCATCGCTGGGCTTGGTGCACTGACGTCCGGGGAAGTGGGTGACGTTGCGGCTGACGTCGACGAAGCCGGTGCGGCAACGGCAGCGGTAGCCGTCGGACTCGTCGACGCAGTCGGCGTTGGCGGAGCAGTCGTTCTCGCCGTTGACGCACTCGTTGGCCAGCTGGACGCAGCGGCGGCCGTGGAGCTTGCTGAGGGTGGCCGAGATGTCGGAGAAGCCGGGGCGGCAGCGGCACGTGAACCAGTCGGGCGTGTCCACGCAGTCCGCGTTGGGCGAGCAGTCCACGTCGTTACGGTAGGGGTCCAGGCACTCGTTCAGCTTGCTCGTGCAGATGCGTCCTGGCTTCGTGTCCGGGTGCTCGGAGATGTCCGCGAAGCCCGCTTTGCACTCGCACGTGTAGCCCTCCGCCTGGAAACGAGGGAAGTAGCTTTTGTCAAGGGGCCTCCTGGATCCAAATGAGAGACCGTCTCACCCAAAAAAAAGGGAGGGGGGGTCAAAACATAGGATGGAGAGGAGGGAAGGTAACCACAGTGCCTCCCCTAGGTGATCAAGAAGGAGGTCCCCTGCCCTTAGGATTTCCAACGCACCTTGTCCACACACTTGGCGTTCTCGTGGCAGTCGTTGAGCCTTGGCTGGAGGCACTCATTGATGAGCAGGCATCTTCCGTCCGGGAGCCGGGACACGCCGGGCGGACAGTCGCACACGTAGCTGCCGTCGCGGAACGTGCACACTTCGCTCTTGGCCTGGTTGCAGCTCAGAGGGTCGTTCACGTGGCACTCCCATTTGGACTCTGGAAGGGCACGGTCAAGTGGAGATCTCCGAAAGATCCTAAGACCCTAATGGACTCTGACTAGATACTACTACTTGTGTGAGGCGTATTTTGTCACCCTGAGTAGGATCTGATTAGATTAGAGCTCTGAAAAGTCGAGAACCTGCTTGGAAGCCTCCCTTTCAGTGATCTGTCCGCCACCAAAGGTCAAACCAGAACACTGTTGGCCCCAAAAGTAGGTTTCTCTGTTGTTACTGGGCATTAAAACACCCCTTCCACTTGATAACCTCGGTTGAGGTCCATTCTTTGTTCGTCTGCGCTCTCTCACACCGCTCGAAGAAGGCAGCAGGGCTTCAGTTCATGACTTCCAGCCCTCCAAGGTCCCGAAGCGTTTCCTTTTTCCCCTTCGCCCAGCCCGATCAACCCGCTCCTTCACTCTACACCCAAGAAGCCGTCTCACCTGTGCCCCCTTCTCGTTTCCGCACCAATTAAAGTCTCCAAAACCCGGTTCCGACTGTTTGTTTTTCGCCCTTCTTACTCAGCGCTCCCGAGAGTGAACCCCACCCTGCGCCGTGACTAAACACCCCGGCATTCGAAAACAGAGACCACTGTTACACTCTCGCCTACCGTAGGTCTGCTCCTTGACGGCGCCGTAGGTCTGTTCCCGGGCGGCCACGTGCGCCACGGCAAGTAGCAGAAGCAGCGGGCCCTTCCAGCCCATCTGAAACCGACCGCGTTAGGGTCTCGACGCGAAAGAACGGTTAATTGGCGGTGGAACCGGTATGGAAACGCAAAAGAGACGGTGGCAGGCTAATGGAGCGTTCTCGAAGCCGAGCGTACTACACGCGGTGGGGAGGGGAAGACGCAAATTAAGGGATCAGCGAACAGAGATTAGCGAGGAACGTGTTTTGTTTACTCGGAGCCGCCTGGAGAAGTTGTCGAAGAAGGAGAAAAAGGTGGAACAGGAAAAGAAAATTAGAGGCCAAGAGGGGAATCGAACCCGCGTCGAGTGGATGGGAATCCGACGCTTTACCGGCTGAGCCATGAAGACAAAGCGCGCTGAGCCTTTGCAATCCCTTATCATATGGGACACTTTGATAGTGTTTCGTGTCCTCTAGAGCCGGAAGGAGCAAATTTACGCGGGAAAAGGGAAGATCAGGGCTAACGTAGGAAAAGAAAAGGTAGAGCTCGCTCGGGGGTTTGAACCCGCCCCGAGTTGATTAGTAATCTATCACGGTACCAGTTAGGCTATACAAGCAAAGGGTGCTGAGAACTTACGAAGTCCCTACAAACCACAAGAAGGAGGCAAATCCCAAACGCGCACCAAAACACCCCAAAAGCGCCACTCATCCTCGCGATATCCAAGTACTTGAGACGTGAATATGTCATAACTGTCACGAAATCCAAAGGAACTTCTTCGCAACTTCTCGCTACCGTAATCAATCACCGCGGAATGGGAACGGCGTTCGACAATGGGCATTGTAGCGCGCGCCTCGGGAGCGTCGCCGCTATCCGCCGCCGCTTCTCCGTCGCCATTGCGGCGGGCGCCTGGGGGCGCGGCGAACCGGTTTCGAGGATCGCGCAACCGCTAATTAATCGCGGCAAGACGCGCGCGCTATACGACGCGAATGATTATGCGATCGGCGAATAAAACTAATGTTTATCGCCGGGGGCGGGTCCCGCCACGATCACGCAAGCTCGCCTTCCGTGCAAAAAGCTAGAACAAAAGCACCAGTTTTTGAGAAGTTTTTCCGAAGCTACTTTTGGGTTCTCCGAAGACCGGTTCCTTCCGGGGAGGGGAAGTGGCCGCGCCCTCTGGTCCGAAGGGTCCGAAGAAGGTGTGGAGCCAAGGTCAGATGGGTGGAAGCGATAGTGGCGGAGGTGAGTGACAGAGGGAAAGTAATTGCTGCGGAGAAGTCGGGACTTGGAGATGGATGGACTTTTGTGACAGTTTCATTGCTCTAGGCGAAGGCCAGAGGGGAGCTCTGCAAGGTCTAAGCAAGTAGGTCGTTAGGGAGGGGGATTGCATAGTCAGAGGGGAGCCCTTGAGTAGAGGGACCCTAAAAGCGCTGTAACGGCCATTGTTGACAACTACAAAGATTGTTAAAGACTGTAGGAGCGACAGAGACTCATCCCTTCATTCCTTGGAGAGTCCAGTGGCCCCAGATAGGCTAAACAAGCTCTCGGGCCCTTCTACTTGCTCCTTCCCTGCTTATCTCAAGGCAAGCTCCAGCTCCCGAGTCCATCGTCCCGGTGTGGACATCAATATCATTATCTTCAACTCCATAAATCACCCCTCTCCCTGAATCTCCACTCCCTAGCTTCTATCCTCTATCCTAGGGTTCTCCTTCGCCTCCAGAAAGACCACATGGAGTCCTTCGATTCGTGATCGATTACACAACTCCTTAGCGCGATTCCAGCGCGCCTCAAGAAGGAGGCGAACCTGTTTCGGGAGCGTTTCCGTAACACTCGCGTGGAGTTGTACTTTTCGGGTTTACCGCAATCATTAGGGAGGCGGTCGGACCTTCTGGAATCCGGATAAAAAGTGTGTTGATTACAGTCCAGGATCCATCTGTCCCTTTTGTAGGAGCCCTGAGACCTACAGTAGGACGAAGTCTTTGGTTCTGAGAGGTCTCCTAAGGCGAAGGAGAAAGCCACTTGACAAAGCAAGGTTTCTACATGGCAACCCTTAACAAGCCAGCACAACTCCTACTTGAATCTGATGCTCACTTGACCAGAGACAAACAGAAACGCAAAACACACAAGAAGGGGCACAGAGTCAAAACAGCCCAGAAGAACACGCGGGCGGAAACTGGTTCCCAAGGTCACTCTGCAGAGTGGACATTCCTATGTTGCGAACAGTTACTTTGGACGTTTTTTACGATTTGGCGTCCGATTAATCGAATTAGGCGTGTTTTGTTGACAGAGGGCGAGGGAGCCTGTTCTGGGGAGCCGACCAAGGAGGAGGACGTTGTTTACGGAAGACCGAGGTGGTTTGAGATGCACAGGGGCAATTGGGGACGAGCACGGGTACTCTCAGGGTGGGGACAGGGAAAGATCGGAGTCTCCCCCTTCACAAAGTTACCTGAGGCCCTTTTAGCGGCTTGGAAGTATAGTTTTAGGAATTTGGCTAACTAAAAGCACTTGTCGAGGAACGAAAGCTTCAGGGACTCAAGCTGGCGATGTGCTTTCCGGGTTTAGTTCTGTTTTGGGCAGTTAAGCCAACCTGAAGTTCTGGATCGGCTTTGAAATCGATCCAAGAAGCTCAGCACCTCAGGTAGGATTCATATACGCAAGGCTACTAGCCTCTTTTGGGCCACCTTGGGGACGAAAGGCCCACTCAGAATTTCTTTCGGTGCCAGTACAGCTTCTCCAGTCTTCGATGAGAATACAGTAAGGTAAAACTGGAGCATTAAGCTACAGGAATAGAAGTAGGGTGTAGACTATAGTAGCCTGGGATACTCGATCCATCCCTACTGACAAGAGCCTTCTTCTGCATAGGTAGACACATCGCTAAGACACTCCTAAGAGGACAAGATAGAATAACGCAAACCAAGGGTGCGGTAGGAAAATGGTACAACCTGGTTCTGAAACCAATGGTCCTTCTTTGGCCAAAATTCTGATAGGTGTCCAAAGGAAGTCCACAAACCCGAATGTCAAGCTCGGTCCAGGAGACGTTCTAGCCCCTTTTGGGCCACCTTGGGGATGAAAGGCCCAGCTCTAAACTGAGAGTTTCTTTCGGTGCCAATACAACTTCTAAAGTCTTAAATGAGGTAAAACTGCAGCACTAAGGTACAGGGATAGAAGTAGGGCGTATACCAGAGGAACCTGGGGTACTTGATTCATTTATTCCTTCTTCTAGACACTCTTAAACAGAATAACCCAGCCAGAACCCAAACCTGGTTCTAAAACTAATGATTATTATTTGGCCAAAAAGTCTTTAGGTATAGCTAAAACAGACCCAAACGTCAAACTCGATCCAGGAGTGTTCTCTAGGGGACATACTCGAAGACGAGACAGAATAGCCCAAACCTGAGTGGCCGGACTCTAGAACCGGAAACTCCCTCCATCGGAGGCGCTCTCCACGGACTCCCCTCAAGAAGGAGTCCGAAAACAGGCAAAACAGCCTTGGCGCGCTGGATGGTCGGCGACGTCTCCGAAATTGAAACTTCCGCGCGACAAGAGGAAAAACTAAAGACTCCGCGGCGCTCTCCGATCATAAGAGGCGCGCGCCTCCCTAATCATCGCACCTGGTGTCCAGCGGGGTGGAAGGAGGAACCTGCTGGCTCCTCCCGAACCGTGATTATCATAAGGCGGGTAAAAAGGGAACGAGCCGCGCAATGGCTTCGGGACGGTGCGCAAACCCGTTCGCCACGGCTAAATGGGCTAATTTGGGTTGATGAACGGCTTTTTGGGGGACCGCTGGCCGCAAGAAGCCGCGAGGAGCCTGTCGAGGAGGAAACTGCGCTGGAATCCGTTAGGGTTTCGGTTTTACGAGGAAGGAGGAGCCCGGACATGAATCCGTCGTGTTTATGAGGTGCCTGACTCTTAGGTAAGCCATCTCAAGACAAATCTAAACCCTATCGTAGGTATTTAGGAAGGTTCTATAAATCAGGGGTTCTCACATTGACTATGGAACATGTTATACTGGGGAGATTCGTCTGCTAGAGGAGCTCCCAGGTGTCCACAGTCGTTTTTTCCGAGTTAAGATTGGGCCAGCAGCTTTCAGCAGTAGCAGAAGTTGTGATGGGCACTCATATAGCCCACGTTCGTTGATTCTTCTGAAGTCCGCATTCTGATCAGATACTTGAAGGCCAGAACCAGGGCTGCATCAAATTCAGTGGCCTAAGGGAAGTGATGTAAAAAAAGTGCAAACGAAGATACAGAATGTATGAAGCTCTATGGTCGTCCCTATCGGATCAGAACCAGAATCCAGTATAAAGTACATATGACTCGCATAATCCTGATTCGGACGACATCGCTATGGAAGGTCTTTAGGTCTTTTGGCTCGGAAAACGCCCAGCCAAGGACCAGCCGAAGTCAAGATCAGGGTTCATCGGTCACTGCCGAAGTGACGGCGTGAGGCATCAAGTGTGTATAGCTGGCTTGTCACCACCACTATCATGCAAGGGGCTCCCAAAAGGCGGAAGAAACCCCGATTTCAATGCTTTGCCAACATGTTCCCCGTACTCGGTAACTCAGATCTTCTAAGACTCTCCCCTGTCAGGATGACCCCGAAAGGCCAGAACCCCAGATTGCCAAGAATAACGCTTGTAACAAGAGTCGAAAGAGCCCTTACCAGAGAGCTCTAAAGAGTTTCCGATTATATTCACTTAACAAGGCCTACTTCTGGTCTACAAGAAGTGTACAGGCTCCTGAGCTATCGGCAGTCACTCGGATCATGCTCTGAACCGGCTGAACTGGTGCTCACTCGGGTCATGCGCATGCTACAGAGGCGTTCTCCGTCACAGCAACCGAGGCGGAACCACTGCCCAGCCCTCGTCAATGCTCTAGTTGGTCGCATTCTGGTCTAGAAGTCCTTCATCGCTGGGAAGGATACAATCCGGACGTTGCGAACTCGCCCGCGACAACCAGATGGAGAGCTCCTAAGTGGACAAAAAGGCGTCGACAGAACGCCATTTGTCATAGGCCAAAAACGGCGCCTAAGCACGGGCTGACCAGCGGCTGTCAGGTCGCGTTAGGCGAAAGCCGAACGGTCCAATCAAGGAGCGCGTTAACAGATAGCGGAAAAAGCGGAGCCCGCGGCGTCGGAACGATCTGTAGGCGCTAGGAGTGGAAGCGAGTTGCGCGATGTCCAGCGGCGACAAAGGAAATCGGCGACAGGATGACGACGAGAGGATTAAAAAGGATTCCGAAAGAGAGAAGACGGGATGAGCGCGAGCTGTGAAGTGTTGTGCTCTGGCGACTGAGGGGCAGCACTGTAAAAACAACAATGGGTTGCAAAAACGGGATTAGGCACGCTGGACACGGGACGGGAACTGGGTGCGAAGCTGCCTGAGAGACCCTTGGGGAGTGGCGAGGTAGAACCAGAGCGGCTCTTGTGTTTTATCTGCGTTAAAACCACTAGCCGCTAAGCTTTGAGGACCTTTGGGAGCGTTGTGGAACTACTGTATACAGTGATAGGAGCTCGGAAGGGGCCTAGCCACGATGAAGTAGGTAGAACGCCTGTTTAACACCTGAATCACTCTTTGGCACAACGTTCCTCCAAGGATATTCTCTCTCTAGCTCTCTTCCTGGCTCATAAGAAGGGTAGAGGCCCCCGGAGTTGTTAGTCTAACCGCCCGTGACAGCAACTAAAGCGAAATCACTGCTTTGATCTCGAAATACTCTAGAAGAAGAGGGTAACCGGACCTTAAAGATTCTGGGACGAAAGGATCGGGCAGAACATGGGGCTCCTCGGGGTTGTAGAAGTAGAAATGGAGCTGGGCCGGAGGATAACCGCTTCTCGGATCCTTGTTAAGCGTTTTTCCATCTCACTAAAGGGTAATAGCTAACCAGGGGGATCTTATCAAGTAGAAATTGGGTGCAATCGGAGTTTGAGAGGTCAGGGCCAACAGATAATACGAGTAATCTGGGGGCGCAACCATCTCTGACATAGGAATCCTCTCCGGGTTAAAATGCGAAAAACGAAACAGCACACGGAAACAAAGAACCAAGTCCTCAGCTCTCATAATCTACCGTCATGTTAGTCCGCTTTATCCGTCCGACGACCCAACGGTCCGAGAACCGCCCGTCGAACGTTCCACGGCGCTCATAGAGTTCTTCACGTCACAGGACTGGGGCCGGCATCGAACCCGCGGGCCGAGAACGGCGAGCAAGCATGCTAACCGCGAGGCCACACGCACACCTCGCTCGACGTGCGGTCAACGAGGGGTAATGACTGAGGTCAGTGGTTCTCCTTTCCGGGTTATCCAAACATATCGCTGCAGGACCGCCTCAGGGAAAAGTAAACGGCGAATCGTTTGCCTCATCTCCTTCGCCGTGCAACGAAGCGCGGCAAATTGGAACCGGTCCAAGAAGACGCGATGATAGCGGTTGTTGGCAGCGAATCGGCGAGGAACTCCATCCTGTCACGGTCCAGTTGCAGAACTAGCGAATCCAATCTGCTTCTGTGGACATGTAAGCGAGACGAGAGCGAATGGACGGCGTGATCAGGTGGCCGAGTGGTTAAGGCGATGGACTGCTAATCCATTGGGGTTTCCCCGCGTGAGTTCGAATCTCATCCTGATCGAATCTTTTTTTCGCCCTCGTTTTCTCCTTCGCTACCCTTTTCTTCTTTGTTTTCCTACTTTCCTTAGTGTAAATGACTGTTTTAGATGGGAAAATAAGGCACTGTATGTTTGTTCGACAGCTAGCTGGGAAATAAGCTGACGTTAGGATGTTGATGTTCACAAGGCTTTGAAGTTTACTCTCAAGCACGTCAATAGTGTTTATAGGTCACAAAGAGTCGATAAGCCTTTTGAAAATCAGGAGTCCTCGTCATCTTGGCAGTCGATCAATCACTCACGCCCTCCGAGATTCTATAAAAACACCTCGGGGGACCCACTTATTATCTCCAGAACTGCTCTACTCCTCCTTGGAGGGTATCTCGTGTCATATCGACCTTCTCAAGCTCACCGGATCCTCAAGTGGAGCTGGACTCCCCGCCTTCTGTGCCTTCACGCCTCTCTGGAACGACTCGATCGGTTCCGATTCCTATGTTTCTCCTGCTCCTTCACCATTATCGGTCGCGTCGTCCGATCGATAGTCGCGCACCATCGCGTCGCCGGCGGTCGCTTCTCCTCGGCCACGTCGGCCGCGGGAAGCCCGCAGCGAAGAACGGTCCTCCGAGATTTTAACTCCGCGAATCGCCCCAGGAATCGGTGTCGATCGCTATCTGACCCACTTTCCCTCACTTTGCGCCTTCTGTACGCAACTCGGCCGCCTCGGTCGTCTTAGCCTCCGACTCCGTCGCCGCCACATGTTTTGTTTCCTCCACCGCTTGTTTACCCCGCGGGCCGAAGAACCACTTGCAACTCGAGGCGGATCGATCGTTCCGAAGGCTTCCTAATCCGCATGGGCTTCTCCACCGATGGCGCCATTTCCACTCTTATCGGGCTCCCACGAAATCGGGGTTTGTTGTGTAAGCGCTCCCTTCGACTGTACGTCCGCGTTCACCGTGTCAGTGCGCCCCGTGTCTCCTTAGAAATGCTATTAGTCCAGTCAAGAAGTAGGAATGCCCGCCGTTTGCCTAAATCCACAGTAAAATTATGGAAAAGAAGCGATTGGACCTTGGATCGATAAAGTAGAGCTCCTCCGACCAGAGATCCCACTGATTTCCTTAGATCGCTCGGGGCAGCTTCAAGAAGGTCGTATCTTCCTAAAATCTTATGTTAACAGCGATTCTACGAAGAAGCTGTAGAAAGTAGAAGCTGGAGATTACGGTATTCCATTCACGGTTGTTCCCTGCCGTTCCTCGAGGCTAATCTTCCAGATTATCTCCTGCTTTTAGCTTCAGAATTCAGCAAAGTGGCAAAAGCATTGCGACGGACGAGTTCACAGCATTCAGGTCAACAGCTTCTTTACCGACCAGCCCAGCAGACCACGTAAATCCGATTTTCCGTTTCGATAACGCTTCGTCGATCTTATCGCGTCCTGAGTGACCCAAAAAGAGTCTCGTTACCCAGGACGTGCTGGGTTCCAGAGACGATCCTTGGACGCAACGTGGGTGGTCGCCGCGGGAGCGCATCCTGTGGTCCCATTCTGTTGTTTAAAGAAGCATAAATCTGAAAGTCTAAAATCCTCGGAAAGCTGACTCCAAGAAGCTCTACACGTGGCGACCACCCACGTTGTCATAAAATTGGATCAACGCCGAGTGCCTCCTTCAAGGAGTCGAGTTTTATTGGAGTCAGACCTAGAAAGTCCGCGCGGCGCTCTTCACCTTATTTGCGCACCGTCTTCCTCCTGTTTGTGTACTCTCCACCTCCTCCGCAGGTCTAAACGGGCACGGACCGCACGTTTCCGCTTTCGTCGTCGTTGTTGTCAAGCGGCTTCCATTCCCAATTGAGCCGTCTCCGGGACGAAAGTGGCCCCCGGAATCGATACGTTTGGCAACGGCTGATGTTCGCCACGGCTCTGCGTGATTCAGAGCGCGGCGAACGCGTCCAGGTCGTCGTGACTCACCTGTTGCTCGTGAATCCTCGTGTACTGTGGTGATGATAAACCCAACGGCGAAGTCCTATCTGCAGATCTCCCGTCTAGACGTCTACTTCACATCTCCTATAGTCTACATGTGCTTTCAGACGTCTCAAACGCCGAAGGGCGTGCAGCTGACGAGCTCCAACTCATTTCGTTGATGAGCGCCTAGCCGAAGAGGTCGGAACTGTCGCGGAAATGAGAAACCCACTGGGAAGCGCACTCCGCGGCTCCAACGGCGTGCCAACAGCCGGTGGCAACTTCGAGAAGGCCGGCTGGCTGCAGAAGTGGACGAATTATATAAAGGGCTACCGCCAGCGCTGGTTTGTGCTCGACTCCAACTGCCAGCTCTCTTACTACAGGTTGGTTCGTTTGCACAGTTTCCGCAATTCCGGTCGTGAACGCTACGAAATCTCTTCTTCTCCGATGTTCTGTTCGCCAGAGCATCGTTTGATTTATGGGGAGTTCCATGGCAACATGGTTCACGTATGATAATGAGTTTTTCTATGGCTACCTTGACGAGGTTTGTCCGTTTTGAGATTTTTGGCCTAAAGTAAGGGCATGTTGAAAGTGTCATGCTGTTCTTAGTCCAAAATTCATCAATTCACATGGGAAGTTGTGCAGTAATAGTTTGTACCTGTTTTTCCCGTCTGTTAGGATCGTTAGATGTCTTTTCAAGCCACCATTGGTACAGGAAGTAGCTTTCGGCCTCTTTGGCCAAAGGGTATACATTCCTTCAACGCTTAGCTCTCTTTCGCCATTGCATCACAACAGTCCTTTGGTGGACTACGGTTAATCGGGTTCTCCTGTGACTTCGTGTAATCCGTTTTTTTCGACTCCATCGATCGAACTTCGGAGCACTCCCCAAAATTCCGTCTCTCACCTTTTGTATGCACAAGTAGTCGATTCCGGTTTATGCGCGCGAAGTTGACACAGATTCGCCTGCTTTACTTCTATCGCGGCTGTAGGCCGAACCGATCTGATGAGTAGAACTTGTCTTTGACCCTGCTCAAGACCGTCCAACTCCATGTGAACCTGACTCTTCCGTTTGTTTGCACGATTATTCATAAGCGTCTTTCCACTACTTGAGCTGGAGTGTTCGTCGCGTGACGCTTCAGTTCAAATCGACCGAAAGAACCTCCTACGAGAAGCTATGATTTCATCGTCAGTGGAAACCTTGTATGATTCACGTGGTTCGTCGCCTTCTCCGCTCAGTTCTGTGATAAGCAGCGTGTATTGTGTGTGCTTCCTTTGTAATGTTAACAGTTCCGTGTTTTCCTTTGGCGGTTTCTCTGTTTAGGGTCGCAAAACCTTTGTCATCTATTCGTAATTACCGTAATCCTCACCCTCTAGCTATATCTCTAAACATGGTGAATTGATTCAATTTTGACGTCGGGTCTTCCAGTACATCGTTATCACCTTGTATATAGTGAAATTCCGGGTGTGGAAAAGCACAAAATTGATATCTTTAGCAGAGAAGTAGCACGTCTTTGTTGAATTCACCTTCTCGCTATCAGTGTGCACTCCTCCATACTTTGTTCTGTGATGCAAGCGCTGTTTACTTTGCCCCTTTCTACTTTGCGACTTCAGCACTTGGTGAGCTGCCCATACCAATCCACAAATCGCATTGGACTTCAGTAGCTGACTTTCGGGGATTTCCACACAAGCATTGCGTACATGTCGCCATGGAAGACTCTGATTCCAAAACCGGATTTCAATGAACATTGTAGTTGTAGCACGGCCATCTTGTCTGTGACGTCTTTGCTGCTTTTCTGCTCATCCTTAGCTTCTCGGCGTGGTCCTTTCCGTCCTTATCGGGTGACACCGCCGCGATTATCGTCGGACCATAAGCGCTGTTGTCTTTCCTTTTCTCTGTGCCCCTATGAAGCTCGAGTTTCGGAGGCCCTCTAGGGAGCGGGGGGAGTGTGACAAACCGGTCGTGGTACGTCCCGTGATTGTAGTCTTTTAATAATCGGCTTTGCATATATTTACAGGGAAAGTTTGTCGGTTGGATCGGAATTCGCTTTTTTACTTAAATGCACTGTTAACTTCATCGAAAACGGTTGTTTTTGGAAAGTGTTCCTGAAAAAGTTAGAATGACGTTGAAGAAGAGATTTCGTAAGTTTACTGACCGGTTGATGTGCCACAGGTGCTTCCTCTGCCTAACGTGGTTTGTACTTATCTTCCTGCTTTAGAAGCCAGGGTGAAGTCGGCCATTCGTGCCGAGGAAGCATCAATCTACAAGAGGCGAGAATTCATACGGATTCCGCCACTCATCACATTGTGAGTATCTGAGTGGTTCGGAGTTTGTGAAAGGAATGCTTTCTAGATCGTCTCCGGTTCTTCACAAACATTCCACCTCAAAGCCCAAAACGAGCTCGATCGGAACGCGTGGCTCACAGCCCTAGAGTACGCGAGGCACCGCGCTATCAAACGGGCGGATTCCGACGAAGATGACGACGCGCGGGCAGAAGGAGGAATCGCGGACCACAAAGAGGCGATAACCCACTCCATGCAGGCGATCGCTCAAAAGATGGATGACCTGAAGAAGTGTGGACGCGTGTTGAACAAGCAGTATATGGAGTTGGGAGTCTTACTCGAGGACATGGACTCTGCCGACAGAAAGAAGTACACCGACCAGATCAACATGTTCAAAGTCGCTACTTCCGCCATGCTTCAGGTAGATTCTTGACGAATTTTGCCCTCCTAACCCAGTCCTTTAAGTGTTCCGATGAATTTACCGAAGTCAGCGAGCGAGAAACTCGTCGTTTGAAGCGGTTCCTGACCTACGAGCGCGAGCAGCGATTGCAGCTTCAAGATCAGATCGAACAGCTTGCGAGGCAACACAGCCATCTCGAAAGGGCGGCCTTCGCTGATCGTACACAGTCGGGATCCTCTCAGAAGGCGCCTCCAGGTCTTTCTGGTGTTGATAGCGATGATGAGTTCCACGATGCCAACGATGACTTTGACGAGGTTATCAACGTGAACGAGGGCGACGGTAAATCCGGCTCTAGTAGGCAACCGTCGGTCTGCGACTCCACCAATGATGAGGACGCCGCGTATATGACAGGTGCCCTGAAGACCGAGGTACATCTTTATTCCTTTTCCTACGTTTATAGAACAATTTTTAGGCCGCTGACGCCGCAGATCTCAGTAACACCGACACTTCGTCGAATGCCGTCTCCCTTTCTACGCCGACTGCGGCTAGGAAACGCCGATCGGCTGTTCCAGAGAGACCTCAAGTCGGTCTGAACTTGTGGTCCATCATGCGAAACTGCATAGGAAAAGAGCTTTCGAAGATCCCGATGCCGGTGAACTTCAACGAACCCTTGTCAGTTCTCCAACGCATCACCGAAGATTTGGAATATGCGTTCCTGTTGGACCGTGCTGCCGAAAAAACCGACACCTTAGAGCAGATGTGTTACGTGGCAGCATACGCTGTCAGTTCATACTCCACCACGGGCTCAAGAACGACGAAACCGTTCAATCCGCTGCTTGGAGAGACCTTCGAGTGCGACCGTACTGAAGATCTAGGATGGAGATCTCTGACGGAACAAGTGTCTCATCACCCTCCGGCGGCAGCGCACCACGCTGAAGGCAGGAACTGGACGATGCACCAGGATTTCTCCATGAAAACCACGTTCCGTGGAAAATTCCTGTCCGTCACCCCCGTCGGATTCACGCACGTCGAGATCGGAAGAAACCACTATTCCTATCAGAAGATCACGACCACCGTGCATAACATCATCGTTGGAAAGCTCTGGATCGACAATCACGGAGATATGTTGATCACAAATCACACTACTGGGGAGAAGATGACCGTCAAGTTCCATGCCTACAGCTACTTCTCAAGGGACGCGCCACGACGAGTAAGCCTGTTTTTCGCTTGGACTGTTCCTCAGTAAGCCTGTTCAGGTGAGTGGCATGGTGAAGGATAGTTCCGGAAAGGTCCAGTGGTTGATGCGGGGCTACTGGGACTCGCATCTGGACATCATGAAGGTGACCAAGCACAGCAATACTGGTGAAGATGGCGAAAAGTCGGTGGTTGAAACTTCGGCCCCCAAGCGTATCTGGAATGTCAACCCAACATAGTAAGAGTTTCGTCTGCGATGGATTTTTGCATTTGTGACTTTAGTGAGAACAGCGACAAGATGTACCACTTTACCAAGCTTGCAGTGGAGCTGAACGAGCCTGAAGAAGGCGTCGCTCCGACAGACTCGCGACTCCGTCCCGATCAGCGCTTGATGGAAGCTGGTCAGTGGGATGAAGCCAACAAGAAGAAGATCGAACTTGAGGAGAAACAGCGCGCGGTGAGAAGAAAGCGCGAGGCGGAGGCCGAGATGGCCATGCAAAACGGTATGTGCATACTGACCACCGTAGGAAGTAATATATATAACGATGTTTAGGTGAGGCCTACCAAGAATATGAACCAAAATGGTTCCACCAGAAGCAAGACGAGCTGACAGGATCGATAATCCACGTCTTCAATGGCGACTACTGGAAAAAGAAGGAAACCGGAGACTGGGGCGCATCTCCGGACATTTTCTAGTTGCGCGGGTTCGGATCAGAAGCTTTTGTATATACCTGGGTTAGAAGGCTGCGACGGATGGCTGTCATAGGAGAGCTACCATCAACGAGTTGTTTAATATTTGCCACATATAGCTGTACCAGAAGATGTCTCGTTGTTATGGTGATTGCTTCAGAAGCATTTGGATGTAAAAAAAGTAAAAATTGTTTACACTGCGACTGACACGAATGCCTCCCGGGATCGGCTCCACTCATCCCTACAGGGGAAAGAAGAGTTGCCAAAGAAGAAGACAGGAAGAGCAAAGGCTATCTTTCTCGCTCATCTGTTCTATGCCGGCCTATCGATCACACTTAAGCTCCAGCAACCGGGAACAGGAAAGTGTCGCCACACGGACGAACAGGATCTTCACGTGCAGAAGAACCGACCCACCAGAGTGTAGTGTAGCAGAGCCGGAGTCGGCCAAGAAGCTTCATTGATCGGCCCCACTAGGGCGCTCTAGTGAGATGAGTGCACTTCTTGAGGAACGTATTTGACATCGGTGAGGTTACAAGAAAACGGCGACGAAGACGACCTCCTTAGGGGATAATTGCATGGTGCTTTGAGAAGAAGTGCGTGGTGAATCGAGGATAAAGACGTTCTTGTAGTCCATTAGGCTGCTTGGTTCCCGTTTTGACGCTTCAGCTTTCCCTGTAGGGCTGAACTCTTAAGAAGTCTATTTATAGGTGGCACAGCTGCTTCGTGGTGAGCGGAACTGCTTTCAGATGTTTAGAGCACAACAACGTAAGTCTAAGTGGGTGAGAATCCAAGAAGCTAAATATGGGATACATGTCAAAACATCCAAGTACTTCAGCAGCAGCATATGAGTCCGAGGGGTCGGGGCTCTCCACAGCTTCAATTAAGCCTCAAATTTCAACGCCAAAGCCTCTAACTCCCAGAAATTCGATCACCTTCGTCTTCCGCTTCGACCAACGTGACTTATCGATCTGTTCTATCTCTGGAAAGCCCAAACCCTCTCCATGAAACCTGGAAATCACACAAAGTTCGCTAAACTTCTTCGCACTCTTGAGACGTCCTTGACAGAGTGAGAGTCAGACGAACAGAGAAATTGCATCACTATGGAGCGTCCACAGATCTGCAGCTGCCTACAGATCCAACCCTTCAGCTTTCATTCGTCAGAGAGGACACCCAGGACAAATGAAATTACCCGACCTCAGAGGGTCTTAGAGGTGACCTTCTTCGGAGATAGTCCGGGATGTTTGGAGCAAAACATCCATTAAGTAGGCCACAAATACGGCACCTCTGACCCGTGCACTCTAGGCTTCTTAGAGGATTGCTTTCCTTAAGATGGTCAACGATCACACCTCTAAGCTCTTGAAGACGTCCGTTTCAAGTAGTCCGTTTCCCAGAGGGCAACAAAGCTCTTGCTCAAGTCCATCGTTAGGGTCCCAAGCCTAGGTGGCACCTAAAGCCTTTGGCGCCTTTTTCAGTCCCCTTATGTTAGCCTCCCCCAGTCCCATGAATCTTAAAGTGCACACCTAGTGCACGCAGCACTCAGAACCCACTCTGAGCGTTCTTTCGACTTTCGAAAGTGTCTTCTAGAATGAACTTCTCGCCCTGTCCGGGCGCTCTCTCGACCTCTCTGCAAAAACGCGTTGCGCCGCAGTCGCACAGTGTTTAGATTTTCGAAACTCTCTCGCTCGCATATAAACCCGTGGATGAACGCCCCTCCACCACTGACGTCGCTCCCCCGCTCTGCCTTGAGGACATTCCCCTCCCAGAAGCTGTTTACTGCCGTCTCGCTCATTAGGGGCTCTCGGGAGCGTGGATCGTCGCCGTAGGTGGTCGCCGCCGGCGCCGAGGCCGGCCTCGACGTGCGGGAATTTGTCGTCGACACGGCTTCTTCGCCAGGCAGCTGCCGCGTTCCATCGATCGCGCTTTCTCCGCTCCCTTGATCGCGCGTCCTACAGCCCCCTCCCCCTCCTCGCGCTGCAGACTGTCAGCTGACCGCTCTCGGCTGCACACTCTTGGGCAAAAAACGCAAAAAAGGAGATAGGAACTCGTTCTACGCGACGACCAAAGTCCGCAGTGGCGAATCCTCTTTCCGCCGCCGATCTTTCGCCTCCCGCGGAGCTCTGCAGGCTCCCGCGCGAGCGCCAATTGGGTATCTTCTAGTCCGTAGCTGATGTGTCCGTGCTTTTGGAAGCCATTTCGCGTGGGGAGAAGGCTTCTTGGCGCTGAATCAGCCACTTCCGCTCGCGATCCTACGTGCGCCATGTGGTCGAATGGACATGTGTTTCGAGAGGAGCAGAGAAGAAAAGGGCGAATTCAAAGACGCCAAAGAAATTCACGTCTTAAGGCCTTCTGTGGAGTCTCACCTACCGTAATCGGACACGGCGGATCACGCGCCTTTCGCTTTGTATGTGTCACGTTTCGAAAACAGTGCAACGTTCGATGTTTGGTGCTTAGTAGGGTGTGACCGCATTCTTGGGTCGGCGTGAGATCTTCGCACACCGCTGAATCACCTTCTAAGCTCGCGAACGCGCTTTGGATTAGGAGCCTAGAACCATTGAGATGTCTCTTGTACCCTAAGACGCGGATCATAGAAGCTTCCACGCTTGAGTGAACCTATTCCACTAGTCTGGCTACCGTAACCCAGACACCATGGCGCCCCAGAATTGGACTTTAGAGTACACTTCTTTGACCCTTTTTTGTGCCGCGAAATTGTGACCATTTTGAACAAAAGTAGCCTACCGTAACCCAGACTACGATCGATGTCTGCTCAGGGAGTACAATCTCCTTGTCTTATCACGTTCGGAGTCAGCTGACCGCCGATCGCCCCATATTCGAGCGCCAACCGAAAGTCGAAATCGCAACCTGTTCGTTTGCAGTCCTTCCAAGGCACGTTCGCACTCCAGTTCCCGCGACAGCTGACGTCTTTTTCGGGTCCGTGTTCACGTGAGCGGGAGCTCTTGTTTTTGATCGGGGCCCTCGTGACGGATGGCCAGCTCTTTCTAGTTTTCTTTTGGGTAAATATGCGCCCTGACGCCGTTTCCGAAATCCGATTGTTTACTACGGCGACGGTTGTGACTATCACGTGCCTGGCCAGAACTCGTTTCTCGGTATTTTCTTCTACTTGCACTCGCGACGCACTTTACTGTCTACACTTGGTCATCTGCTGGGTGTGTGTCTTCTTGGGAGTGCCTTCATCGACTCTACGTGGACTTCCGCCTCCTCCTGCGGGTGATCCGCAGCCGTCACTTCCGCCGTGCCCCTACGGTGCCTATTAGTCATTCTACTCTTTAATCGGCGACATTAACTCCGCCGGGATTCCAGTTTCACCCCTTCCTCTCGCGTAAAAGGGGCCTGTCACGCAGCTGTCGTGCTGGCCTCTTTTTCTGAGTCCGCAAAGGACGCTCCGCATGTGACTCGGCAGCTGGCGGTCGTCTGGCGCTCCAAAAAGTAAATAGATTGTTCGGAGAGGGTCGAGCACGGATGGTCACCGCCGCCAACTGTTCCCCCTCCCTCCCGCGGGGGATTGTTTACTCTCTGGACTCCAATCTAAAATTCAGTTCATTCACGCGGGATTTCGCGAAAACACCTCCGGAAGACTGGAGATTATGCTGCTTTGGTCCCACTGGGCGCACGGTCCCCGTCGGCGCGTGCAATCTGGGTCGCCAAGTGGTCCGCGCGCGTCTCTAATTGGAGGGGTCGGCCTTGGTCGTCCCGCGTGATCTCCAAAGGGTCAGCTCGTGTCCCTCTCTCGCGTTCCAGCCTCTACTACGAAGCTCTGTCCTGGACATAGCGACGTCCTCCTCGGACAGTGGTCACCGCATGACCTTTTCCTTGATGTCGTCATCATTCCAGGACAGCGGCGCAGACAAACAATCTCCTTGCACTGTTTGCTGAGGCCGCCGAGCTGATCAGAAATTATCACCGAGCTCACGTGACGTTACAGCTCCGGGGCGGCGACATTTCCAGCGTTTTGTTTTCGTTCTCCACCTGACGGCGACGGGATAATCCCGGCCCGTGGGAAGACCGGTCAAGGGACGTCGTTTCCAGGGTTACGGTAGTCCCTTTCATCAAGGTGACGGAGAGCTTGTTCGGCGGAAGAGTGATTGTTGGCCGTTTTCGAAAAGCCGTCTGCACGAAGCAGACATTCGCGCGAGACAGACAGTCTATGTCTATTTTCGAATTTTCGAAAATCTCGGGGCCTAGAAGCTTCGCGACTGTGGCGTGTTCCCGCTGCTGCTTCTTCTTTGTTCTCTGTTTGGTGCGCGCGCGGTATGCTTGTGCCAGCACGTGGTCGGGCACTGTCGGCGATCGTTGGTGCACAGATGACCGAAATCATATGGCCGTCGGTCGCCTCCTCTTCGCTCCGCCCCCTCGACGTCTCCGCGCCCCATTCGCCTTTGTCTGCGCCTTGCGATGCGCGTTCTGGCACCAGCCGCGAATCCCGCGAAACCACGGGCCACTTCCGTTCCGCGGCGTTTAACGATTTTCCTCGTTTCAGGTTAGCCACCTCGACTTCCCACGCCCGATCTCTTTTCGGCTCCATTTCGACAATGTGCGACTTGCCGCAAGCCAGCACCGCCGCTTCGCTCTCTTCGCTGCTGCTACGCACCCTGCTTGAGCGCGAGAAGAGCTTGGGCAACCTGGAACTTCCCAAGGTGAGTCAGATTTCGGTTTATTGCATTCTACGTTTTATGAGTTTCTTCGGTTATGGCTCTGTTTTCGTTCTTTTCCAGGCATAAACCAGTTTTATGGAGTTCCACGTGCAAATTCTGAAAATGAGTTTAGAAGTTAGATATTATCGCTATGCCCATGCCCACCACTCATACAATTCTTCTTTCAGGGCCATGGCCTTGTCACCACCAGTGAACGCGACAAGCAGGCGAGGTGGATCTGCTTGGCCGCCCGGAGAATCGGAGCCAGCATCAGCACCCTGGGTCTCGCCATCTCCATCTTCGACCGCACCCTCTCCTCTGCACGCGTTCAAGTGAAGTAAGTTCCCTCCTGTTTAGACTCCTTTGCATAGACATGTCTTCAGATACGTGAACTGCGTAGCCGTGACCTCCCTCTATCTCTCCTTGAAGCTGACGGCCGAAGAAGACGACGACGAAGTAGGAGTCGACTCGGAACGTCTCCTTCGGAAGCTCCAGCTCGAGTACAGCACTACGGAACTGGTGCGCATGGAACGCACGATCCTCCAGCGGCTCAACTTCGACCTGTCCCTCTCGACCGTGGACAGATTCCTGCACGCCATGCTTGATGTGATCGGCTGGCCGAACATTCTCATCTCGGACGTGCTACGCCAAGGCTTCGAGACGGTGCTCTCGGACTGGGAAGTCTCCTCGCGCTACCGACCCGCGACCCTAGCGCTCGGCATGCTCTCCCTGCTGATGGATCAGCGAACCAGTCAGTCCATCAAGATCACCGAGGCCCTTCAGCAAATTTTCACCGTAAGTAGCCGCTTCTGTAGAATTAGCAACATAGTATCCGTATCTAGATCGAAAAACACGAACTGGCCATGTGCCGCAAGGAAGTTCGCAGCCTGCTCACTACAGCGTTCATCTCCCCAAACAAGTTTGCGGGCGTTCACGCTCATTGTGATTCGGGAACTTCAGCTGGACCGCTAAACTGTGGCCAGTCGCGAAAAAGATCTCACGCCATGGCGAAGCGAGCGTCGATTGCCGAAATTGTTCAGGACTAGTTGACGTCTAGCGCCCATGTAGTTTAGTATTTGCCTCAGCGGGGCTGAGCTCTCCTCTTCTTCTTGTCACATCCCACGCAAGTCAGTATTTGTAAGACGTGACGAATCCAAGTTCACGCGGGTCGTTGTCTCGGAATCATTCATATTGTACGTACGTCTGTCTTCGTTTCTGTTCTTGTTCCCTTTCCATCCACCGACTGCGCGTTCACGGTTCTTGTGGTTGTTGTACAGTTGTAAATAAAAACAATGTTACATCCGTGCCCACCATTGTTTTGTGATGATTCGCCTCTGAAGTATCTTTCAAACGGGGTCGAAGTTCAGCTGCTCCTCGGTCTTGTATGGAAAATGCGCGAAGCGTTCGCGGACTAGGAGTATTCCTTCCAAGCGTGAGCGAATTGTAGACAGCTTGTCTACTTTTGCAATATCTCGAGATTTGTCTAGACATCTGTCTAGATTGTCTGTAAATTTTGTCTGGGTATATCTCCTGGAAATCTATCGCATGTCGAGATTATAGACAGCTTCTAGAGCTGAAGTACGCGCCTGTGTATCGAACTTCTTTTATGATTTGACTTTGTAATCCAGCCGAGGCGCTGCTCGCACCGTGACGTCTTGTTTTTGACGGTCGTCTTCGCATGACGCGAAGATGCCCGATTTAGTTTGACGGTCGGAACGTTGTTTTCTCACATTTCGCGTTGTTCCGCGCCCTCGATCTTTGCACCGTCGCGCTTTCTTAATTATTCGGCGATCTTACGATTTTTGGACCAGATGGCTGGCGACAAGGACGTCGAAGTCATCGTGGGCGCGTCTAGCGTGGAGCGGG
The DNA here is from genome assembly GCA_016648015.1 of Steinernema khuongi. Taxonomy (NCBI): domain Eukaryota; kingdom Metazoa; phylum Nematoda; class Chromadorea; order Rhabditida; family Steinernematidae; genus Steinernema; species Steinernema khuongi. The sequence continues at coordinate 167,315 of JADLIF010001858.1, read as the reverse complement.
CGAAGAACGTGGTGATCGCCAAGCCGATCGTCATCGGGAATGAAGCGACACGACTGCCCGTGCCTGTGAAGCGGCCGTCCGACGAGAAGGAGCACACACATCAGTGGAAGCTCTACCTGCGGCCATACAACCAAGAAAATCTGACTCGCTTCGTCAGAAAGGTGCAGTTCAAGCTCCACGACTCCTATGACAACCATACACGCGGTTTGTGGACTTGTGGGTCAGTTCTACTCTAATCTTCTTGTGCTTTCAGTGGTCGAGCAACCTCCGTTCGAGATCACGGAGACTGGCTGGGGAGAGTTCGAGGTCCAGCTCCGCATCTACTTCGTCGATTCAAACGAGAAGCCGGTAAGTCCCCTCTCTCCCATGCTCTATTCTCATGGTCCGTTCTTTAGGTGACCACCTTCCACTACCTCCGCCTGTTCGAGCAGCCTACGACCGCCAAATCCGGGAACACGGTCGTAAACGACTACTACGACGAGATCGTGTTCCGGGAGCCCACTATGGTCATGTACAAGATCCTCTCCGATGAAACTGCCGTCAAGAAGCACGACCCCAAGCTCTGGGTGACCGATTGTAAGTTTCCAGATTTGACCGCTCTTACCAAGGTTCTTTTGTAGTTTCCCACGTTTACAAACGGACCGCGGAAGTCTTCAAAGGCCTGCGAGAGGAACTGAACGAAGAGATCAACGACCTCCGTGAGTCTCTGAAGCTGGCGCACCAGAAGATCGAGAAGTATCGCCGGGAGATGGAAAACGCGGACTCGAACCCTTCCACGCCTGGTGTCACCTTCTCGATCTCTTGAACGTGAGTCATGTATTGTTACTCTACTTCCTTTACGTGTAATGCTGTCAATAAAACAATTCAGAGCGCCCCACTTGAGGTCTTTTCAAATAAGTTAATTTATTTGTACGACGGCTATAGATTAAGGGCTCTTTAGTTAGATATACAGTAGGAGTAGCACTGCTCCTTTGTGCGGAAGACGTTCATGGATCTCGACTTCTGAGGATTCCACATGAAGGGTGTACACTCGGACCCGTCGAAGCGCCATCTGGGTATCCAGCCGTCTTCATCCGGTTCTGTTCTCGCTTCGCATGTGAGTCCTGAGGGCGACGATTACTGTATTACCTCCCCGGGAGTCCTACTTTGGTTGGGGCAGCACACCCCGTCGCCTTCGGGAGTGACTATGCCGATCGATCGGATGCACTCGTAGCCAGTGGGACACGAGCGGACGACCCTCGAGTCGCAGAAGACGGTCGTCGTGCCGTTCCTAAGGATCATCCTGAAGCCGGCGCCTTCGGGGATCGGACAGCTTACTGGAGGTCCCAGCATACCGGTGCCTGAAGGGAGTGAGGGGATTTGGCGTTCTACTGCTTAATCCAAGGAATAAGAAGGATTTAGGTTTTAGATACTGTAGCCGGAGACGTCTCATGTCTAAAGGCTCGGCCACGATTCGTTCACGTCCACGTCTACGTCCACGTCCTCGTCCTTATCTACATCCGCGTCCACCTATGCAATCGTGGCCACCCTCACAAATATCAATTCAGTCAAAAAAGGATAAATCACAAAATTTCGAAAAATTTGGCCAAATGTAGTAGCATATGCTTAAGCCAGTAGAAAACCCTATGCGAAGGCAAAAAACCGCAAACGCATGCGATATCCGGAAGATCAGCGGCAGTGCGCAATAAAAAACGCCGACGACGTTCGGCATTTTTTGTTGTTCGGAGTCCGTGGACGTGAACGTGGACGTGGACGTGGACGCGAACAATCGTGGCCACCTACGTGAACAAAAACGTGGACGTGGACGTGGACGTGAACGAATCGTGGCCGAGCCTTAAGAAGTGTCTGACTCATGGATTGGTGGAGTAGATGACGTGAAGATCTAGGGTAACGAGCTTCCCACAAAGGACGACAGATGACTCATGGGAATCCTATTAAGACGTTCAAGAAGTTTTTCATTCAGACGCTCTGGCTAGGATGCTCACCGCGACCAAGTAGCACAAATATTGACAACCCTAGTGGAGGACAATGTCTAGACAGAACTCCCTGCGGCTCGGTCTCCCTTCGAGGAGGGCGGGAACGAAAGGGATTTGAAGACCCAGAAGTTCAAGGGGACCTGACTCATCTTAGAAGGATTACGGTAGCACGGTCCAAATCAAGAAACCCAAGGCTTTGAACGCCTAGAAAAAGGGTCTCTTGGCACTTTGGAGCGAAACCACAAATATCCTAGTCCCCTAGGGCTATCCCTCTTCTCAAGAAGCCCGTTCCACTTACTGGCATCGACAATGGACAAACAGACCCATCCGCGGGAGTCGGACTTCCTGCGGATGGAGTTGCCGGAACACACGCAGCGGCCCTGGCGGCAGAAGGCGTCGGGCCAGCGTTCGGCGCACTCCCTGGACTCGAGGCACTCGAGGGAGCGGACGGGGTGCGCCAGAAGGGCGCACAGGAGGAGCGGGACGAGGATTCTTCGCATTGCAGTCGAGCACGGAGTGCGTCGCGGGGAGAAGAAGAAGACAATGGCCGTGGACGGTCGTAAAACAGGCTGAGCTTCGGCGAAAAAACGGCGACGAGTTTGCGCAGCGCGAGCAAATAGTTTGGAGCGACGCAAACACTCATTTGAATATTTCTTCGCGAAAACACAAATGGAACGAGTTGAGGAGGAGACGATAGAAGTCTTCGAGGAGGACTGATATGGCTGAGGACTACGAGGCTAGGGCGTTAAATAGGGTATGTACAGGCGACTGGCCCGAGGGCTCAGGAGGTAATGACGGTGGGACTCCCGACGTCGGGCACTTCCTCCTTGATGCCGAACAGGAGCTCCTTGGCGAACTGCGAGAAGCGGATCTGGCCGAAGAAGTCGGCCACCACCACCGTTTCCTTCATCTCCACCGCCATCGTCGCGATTACGGTGCCCAGGAGGAGGAGACGGCCAAAGCGGTCTGCTGCTTCTTCCACGCCGCGCCGCTTCACCATGTACCTGCAATGGGGAGATTAGAGATTTAGGACCTGGAGAATCTTTGAAGGGTTGAGGGTCAAGGGGTTCTCAGGTTTAGGGACGTCTACTAGGACCTGCCCTAGGATTGGTGTGCTGATTAGGGCAAAGTGGGTTTAACATGAGTGGTCTGACCTCAACGAAGCCAAGGAGGTCTCCCAGGGCACTCGTGAGCCACTTGGAGCAGTTTCCTTTGCAGCTTAGAACAGAGAAGCAAGGCTCACAAGGCCGAAAGCCAAGATATTCTCGCTTTGATCTGCTTCTCCGCACTTTGCTCCCAGTTCTCCAGTCTTAGGAGGCAAAAACGTTGTGAAAATGGTCCTGGCACGGCATGTCACCATGTTTCCCTTCCCGGACACACTTAATGCGTCACCGCATCAGCTGACCGAGTCCGCGAAAGGAGGTTCTCCCTTCGGTTCCTGGCAAAAAGTGGGTTTCAATTAGTCCTCCGATCAATCAGCACCACTGATCCCCGAGGTGAACACGTTCCTCGCGGGACACTTCGCAACTCTGATTTGTGATTCGGACCAGCTGGGCACTCGGAACTCGTTTCCCGTTGCGAAACACAACGGACAAGCATTCCGCGGTTTCAGAGATCACAAGATCAGAGCGTGCGTCACCAGAGTGTTCCCACGCCCTTCCAAGTGCTGGGCGGGAGTCCTTCTTGGCCTGGCGGGGTCTTTGCATCCAAAACGGAGCTGGTTCTTTGAAGATCCGCGGTGGCACCTTCTCCGAAGTATCTTAGCCTGTTTACGGCATGAATGTAGCCCACGCCTGTTCTACTTGCTTCTTATGGCTCTACTAGCCTGCAAAGGGTCGGCGGTTCCTTTGTAGGGGTGGCCCCACGCCCTTGATAAGCAGCGATCTTTGGAATAGATACGGACTATGGTCTTGTGGATCGACCGTTGCTTAGGGGATCAGAAGCCGAGAGGTTGGCAACGACACAAACCGACGTCACCTCTGCCTGTGTCGAACGTGTGACATTTCCAGTGCTGTGACACTTGTTAGACTGGGGGAGGGGGCGTGGGAGACGAGGCGTGGGAGGAGAACGGGAATCGTTTTTTGTGCTTTGAACTCCTGCCACTGATCCGATTAGCCGTTTTTCGGTTCGGAACCGGATTCTTCTGGGTCTTCTGCGGGTTGTTTACAGCCCGATTCAGGTTCTGACTCGGTCCTCGTCAGAGTTAATTCGCCGTGGCGAGTGGGATCCAGCCGTGTCATCCAAGGGGGGCTTAGGGGGAACACGAAAGGGGGTTTGGGTTGGACCCTAGGGGGGCTTGTCCACGAACCTGTAGAGGGCGTTTGTGATGGCCGACCGTCCCTCGGAAATCGACATCTTCACGTCCATGCTGACGTCATCGGCATCTAAATGGCTCGTGTCAAGACCCAGTTCCTCGGATCCTTGGACCCATTTGGCTTCCCTCACCTGGATTCAAGAAGAAGATGGCTTTGGCGGCGGCGAACTCGTAGCTGTCTATCTCCATCTTCCTCATGGGACGCAGCAGCTGGTCGAGCATCTGATACTTCTTGCGCTGGAAGCCGGCGGGCCTAGAAGAAGGTCAGATGTGGGCGAGGGGACTATCAACGAACCTGTGAGGCTCTGGCGCGCGATCGAAGTAGGCGCCGTTGGGGAAGACGATCGTGTCGGGACCTTTGTCCGGGCTGTAGAAGCACTGTAGGAGAGACGGGTAGGTGATCGAGGAGTGCCTCAAGAGGGCCAGCTGGAACGAGAGGGAGATGAGCATGGAGGGTGAAAGGAGAAGACCGTCCATGTGTTAGTGGAAGGTTAAAACCACATGGAAGTAATTCTATAGCAAAATGGGCTCTTGGCCAGAAATATTTCTCTGGAGCAGTGATAACCGCCCGTTTCAGAACCACACAGTACAGATGCGACATTTCATTCAATCGCTTTCCTTCAGCCACTTCTAGACGGGAGTCTAGTAGACTTGTCTCGAAGGCTTTGTGTCTAATTCTGTGTCCTAGACGCAAAAACATCGTCCCTCAATCTTTGGAGACCCTTTTTCGAGAAACATTTCAGACTTTAATCCGATGGTTCTGCGGAGCGACTGTCTGGGAGATATTTCCGGGGATGTTTTGCATAATCGGATTTAGTCGTCTATGACTCATGACTCGACGTTCAGAAGTTCAGGGGACATTTATGGACCAGAGCTGCTTCCGGTTCAGGTAGCACTACCCTTAAGTTAACACAAACGCCCTATCTACCCTAGAGCCTCTCCAGGACCACCCACCTTGTCCGGGAGGGGAAGCAGCTCGTAGAAGGGAATGGTCTTGGCCCACTCGATCATCAGGATCCAGTCCTGCTCGTGCCAGTACTGGTAGTCCGCCGGCTCCACTCTCCGCATGTTGTTCATGTTGTGGATGGGCTGAAAAGGACCGCGGTCCCCCTCTTCCTATCGCGTCGGGACCCACCGTGGCGTGCTTCTTCATGAAGGCTTCGTCGCGGAAGGCGCAGGGCTTGAGGATGTAGTCGATGAGACTCTTGCCCATCTCGAGGTGCGAGCAGCGGACCACAGCCAGCTTCTCCTCGGTCTCCTTGAGCGCCTGAAGAAGGTGGTCCTCGGCCAGCTGCTCGGGTGTCATCTCCACGACGCTCTGCGTGGGCGAGCCCTGATCCACGGCGATGCTCGACGCGAGCGAGAGGTCCGTCTTGGGCACGGAGGCGACGTTCTTGACGGGCGGGTAGCGGCGCGTGCGCTTCGTGTAGCCGATGGGGTCGCGGTTCTGCTGGATCGCGTTCCGGTCCATGCCCACGCTCAGGCACTTCTCGAAGCGGCAGTGGCGACACGCGCACCGGATGCTCTTGTCCACGGGACACTTCCCCTCGTACTGGCACACGAACGTCTGCTTCTTCATGATCGTGCGCCGAAAGAACGTTTTGCTGAAATGAGGGCTTGAGGGTGAGGGTTACGGTAAGGGATGGTGGGGTTCTGTGTTAAAGTCTTGTTTTATGGGACACAGTCAAGCCAAGTTCCCCCAGATGTCCTCCTCAGAATCCTGTACCCTTGTTCAGAATTACAACCTTATGGATTCGGAGTCTTTGGAGTCTTTATATAGGCTGTAAAGTCCGATCTAAACAAGTCAAAGACAGCTGCACCATAGTGCTCCGCACTTCACAAAGTACTCTCGCCACGGCGCCTCAAAGAGTGGAAGCAATAAGTGGGCTAATGTAGGAGTCCACGGAAGGAAGAAGAGCGCTAGACCATGACCCTACACGACTCTAAGGGTTGGCGACATTCAGATGGAACGAAGGATCATCAGAAGGACGTGGAGACAATGATCGGCGCTAACCAAACACGGTGGCGACGTAAACAGACGCACTTGCGTGGAAACGGCACTCGTCAGAGAGAACGGAATCACTGCGAACTTAGAACGAACGCGGATGGGTGAAGATCGGGCCCATCTAGGGGGCGGATTGAGTGCATGTTGTAGGGTTTGACGACTTGCGTTACACGGTGCTTGATCGGAGTTACTAGGGGAGGAAATGAAGCTTACCCGGATTTGAATTGGAGCATAAACGCTGAGAATAGAGCACAGAGAACAACAGTTTAGAAAGGTGCCTTGTCAGTTGATTAAGTCCGGGCCATACTCTGCGTCTTTGACGCTGCGGGTGGTCGCCATACAAAAAAGAGACACCTGGCCTGGCCTTCAAACACTTGAGGGTCTGAGGAGACTGTCAGGAATTGATTAGCTTTGCATTTCAGGTATATGGCTTGGCGGTTCCATTCGTAACCCTCGACAACATTCCCATGTAGCAGTCTGTCGCATTCCCAACCTGTACATTGTTTTACGACCTCGGGACACGCGTTTGGAAGTGCTTGAGCGAACCGGAGATCACACCTTCGATCGCTGTTTGCAAGCTTTGAAAACACCCTCCCCCTTCGCGGGGCTCGGAACCCAATCCTCTTATGGCTGTTTTCGAAACGCGACACTCGGGCCGGCTACCGTACTCCACACATCCCAGGAGGGACAAAGAGCGTGATTCAGCGAGCGAGGTGTATAAATAAACACGCAAGGATCAGAGACCCGCGTCGCCTGTTTACGGAGAGCGCCTCTTCTTCTGGAGAGCAAAGTTCGCATATCGATCGGCGCATCAGCTGATTTGTGGGGTTATGTGGTGCAGAAGGACCGAAAGTGGACAGGGAAATGTCGCATGTTCGGAGAGCCCAATGGAAAGCCCTTGTCAGCCCGTGTCTTGGCCCTCTGGACCAGTGATAGGGAACTGGCTGGAAATCGAGCTCGATGCTCGTATTGCTCGACTCGTGCTCGACTCATTTCCCATCTGGACTCCTTTTTTAGCTGAATAATGTGCATATTCGGCCACGGTCGCTGGAAAACACCCATTTTTTAGGCGGATATGGACTTTCTAGAGACTCGCTCTGGGTTGAGGGGAAAAAACTCCCTGGCCGCTCACAAGGGAACCTTTTTGAGTATCCGAGAGCGAAAGTAAAGGCCTAGCTCATTTAAATTTTCATCCAGTTGCCCATCACCGATCCAGAGGGCCAAGACAGGAGCTGACAAGGGCTTTTCAAACGGGTATAGCCATGGGCTCTCCGAACATGCGACATTTCACATTCCTTTACTTCGTATAACCTTGCCATTTCCTGTCCAAGGGCCCTCCAGCAGTCCTTCATTGTTTACCCCCTGTTTGCGGACTCCACTATCAAGTTAGGAAACACGGCGCTATGCTGTAACATGTGCACCCAGGCCCTTGCAACCCAATTCCAGGCTGCAGGACTTCCTTCTTGAGCAGGAGGCTGTCAACAACCATCCCCTGCTCTCACACTCAGCCTCCACACCCTCGTAGGCCTGCATTCTCTCGCAAATGCCACGCGTGAGTCATCCCTCGAAATAAATCCCACGGAGAAATGTCCCCTTTCCTCGGTGGCCTTTCGAACTCACGTAGGCTCGGATCTAAGGCCCCTGCTCCGCTATTCCCACTCCTTGCTCCGCGATCTGCGCTTGGGGCTCCGCTCGGCTACGTTTCCAAGCAACAAGCATCGAAATCTGGTCTTTAATCCTCTTTGTTCGGTGATGTAAGCGATCTCTAAGCCGCCAACCATGCGCTCGCACCTTGCGCTCATGGAAGGTTAATTGGATTCGGCTAATTGGCCTTTGAGGAGCGTGGCGAGTGCATCAAAGATCGGAGTGGACTTCTAGGGGGTTCGGGGAACAAGATGCAACGGAGACCCTCCGGCAAGCAAGGTCAAAAGACGCGAAAGTACAGAAGAAGGGGTGGTGAATCACAGCGCCACTGGTGGTGTTACACCGGGTCGCTGCAGGGTTCTTCAAAGAACCCAGATCGAAAGATGACAAGAAAAGTGGTAAGGATAGCGTTAATCGGCTTGGAATCCTCTACAAGACTCGAGCCTTAAGGGTCAGTGGGATAAGAAAGGACTAACTAAGGGTTCAGGAGCTTCTGCCGTCAAAATGTTAATCTCTAAGCATCTCCAACGACTTATAAACCCTTAAATGTTTTGTTAAATCGTTTACGGTCTTTTGTTTTCATTTCGTCGCCCTATAAGGAGGACCGCAAAGCGCCCCTCGCTCGTAAAAGCGTTTATCAGTGGCAGTAAAAGGTCAGATGCAGAAGATGCCCTGTGGTGCTCTTAAGCTCTAGGACTAGGTCAGAGGAACTGGCTTGGGATGTGGCCATCCAAGGTTCACATCCTCCTTATCAGAAGATTAGCCTCCTTGAGGGGTCCTAGGGCCTCAACTTTATTCAAAGCTTCAAACTTTACCTTCCCTGGTCCATCCTCCCCCTACCACACACAAAGTAGCCTCCCCAATAGGGCCAATCGACTCACCATCCGTTGCAGCTGGGCACGCCGTAGTGGTATCCAGTGGAGATGTCGTTGCACACGAGGCAGAGCTCCTCGACCTGGGAGGACGAACCCGGCGTGTTCGCGTTCATCTTGTTCCACGCGGCGAGTTCGTTCTGAAGCAGCGGGATCAGCGCAGCCATGTCCGTCGCCATCGCCGAGTGACCAACCACCGGCGCTGTTTGCGCGAGTCAGCGCCAAGGGGCACCCGAGGGACACGTGAAAGCGGCACGCGACAATTATCGCTCGTTTCAAAAGGTTCGTTAAGCAGCGGCGGAGGGACGGTAGGGCGCGAGCGATCGAAGCCGGCGAGCGGCGGCCGAGTCGGGAGACGACTGCATGACAGCGGCGGCGACCCATCAATCGATACTCTATCACAAACCAGCCGCGGTCGCGAGCACGCCTAGCACCTGAGTAACGCCGATCCCGGCCTCCGATGCTCTGCAAGGACTTCTGGAAGGTGGTGAAGGAGGATGTGGACTGAGATGAGTCATCTCTGGAGTGGGTCTCCTCCTTCTTGATTCCAGGTCGCTAGATCTACCGTATGCGGGAGAGGATAAGGGAAAAAGGGATAAAATGATGAAAAACACTGATCTGTGGCCTCCACATCCTAGGTCGGGGCTCCCCCTTGGACTCTTGAGTCCCAGAAGATCCAACGGTTTTGAGCTTCTGTGCCAGCAAACGAAGGGAAAAGGACAAGGAGAAGGAAAAGCCCCCCCCCCCTTTTTTTTTCGACTAGGACCAAAACCAGGAACAGGACCATCACCTCCAGATTACGGCAGCTAAGGCCCTTTCCAGGCGGGACCATCACCCTGATTGGAAGGTCGGAATGATCTTTAACCTCCTTTAACGACCAACCAAGCTGATAAAAGAAAATAATCGACAAAACCGAGAAATATACAGAGAAAGTAGGCTCAAAACTTCTCTATCGTTGGTGGCTTGGGGGCGACAATTTTCCAGTCGGGACCCGAACCCCAGAAATAGAACAAAAGGCAATAAAAAGCACAAAACAAGAAAAAGGAATGTAATTGGCCCTTGAAGGAACCGTTAATAGATCGCATCACCGGTCTCGAAGCGATTCGGTCCGCTTTTCCAGTCAGGACCCGAGCCGAACCCCTCGAGTAAATCTACAGGCACAACCAACCTTAAACATAAACAAAACGACAAATAAAAGCGAAGCAGAAGGGTGATAATCCATCAAGTCACTCCCCTTCGGGGGAGAAAGATTTCCAGGCGGGACCCGAGCCGGGCCCTTCCAGAAGACCGAACAACTCAACGACCAATTGCGCGCTTCGCAAAAAACGCAAAAATCACGGCGCTCCCCTGGCATGCACTTGATGTTTGCTGCTTCGTTAGCGACCGCGGCTCCATGGCAACGTCGCCGACTGTCGCCAGCATAACAGCGGCCGCAGAACGGGTTCCCCGGCGAGCGCGCGATCTGAACGCCGAATCGGGATCGGGTCGAGGAGGGGAAGTAGCTCGGGAGGCGCGACACAACATTACACCACGTGGCGAGTGGTCGTGGAGACCCAGAGGATTAATCTTTCCGAGAAAAGGCGACTTTTGAGCTCAAAGAAGGCTTGAAGGGGCTAGCCCTATTCTGATCTTCGTGATCTGCTCAGAACAGTCTGTTTATGTTACCGTAGTAGGCTCGGGAATGATGTAGTTATTCAGGACAGTTTGAGCTGAACTCGGAAGTAGCATCTGGCGAGGGCGGTGTGTTTAGCTTAGGTATCTAGCTGTAGCGTATAAGGTCGCCGTGAGGCATCCTGTGGAGAAGGACGAGATCAACAGACCGGAGAATCTGGATCTCTTGACAAACGTTGCCAATCCTTGAGGGAGGTCTCTTCTCTTTTCCTAAGAAGGAGAACAAGGACTTCTAGGGTGGAGTGAATGAAGCTAATCTCATTCTTCTCCGGCGGCTAATGATTTGGTTAAAGGCTCTATTGTCTTGAATGGAGTATTTTTACCCAGCAAAAGGGCTTCTCAGCCTCGGTAAGTGTGAAGTTCCGGATGTTACAGATACTTCGAATAAAAGCCACTTTTTGGACTCGCTCACACACGAATATGGCTATTCTAAGGAAAAATCCTCAAGAAGCGAGCACGCTTGGAGTCAGAGCCACGTGCGGCCTGCCAGCACCGTGAGGAGACCAGAGAAGAATGTCGGAGAGGCTCTCTCCGCCACGTGGGCACAATTGTGTCCGAAAGTCGCGTTACAACGTGGCCGAGCGATGATAAGCGAGTGGAAGGTGTGCGAAGAAGCTGCTGCTAAGCAGAGATCTCCTCGGAGGCCCACTCTCTGGACAGAGAGCGCAAAGGCCAAACACAAATGAGATCAAAACACGCATACGTGCAGATCGAGATAACGATAAGAAGCAAACAACCCAGGTCGTCTCCGTTGCATCCACGGCTCTTAGCGGAGGCGATAAGAAGTCTACTCGAGTTGTAACGACGCCTTTTTTGCTCCTTGCAAGGACAGAGAAGCCTCGAGGGTGATAGTGCGCCGAGGAGGAAGGCCCCATTGGAATTCGGAGCTTGAGGGTCGCATTCCGACGTTGGAGCAATGAGGAGAAGGTCTTAGGAAACGGAAGTGGTCATCTTTGACGGTCAGTTGAAGATTCACACGGATCCAAGAAGCCCAAGGTACTGTACCAAAGAGCTCTCGCCAACGACCTGCTTGGAATCAAGAAGGGCCCACGAAGATCACTTCCCAGTGGAGGAGCGTTATGTTCAGAACAGCCCCGGATTAAGTTCTTGTGGAATCGGTCTCGATCTTTGAGGGTTAAAAGCGAAAGGCAAGGTATGGTATGGTAGCGAACAAAGCCTGGACCGAGGGGAGAAATATTTCTTCCTCATGGAGTCGAACCCGGATCTCAAAACTGATAGTCGATGTCACTGCCACTCGACCACTCAGGCATCTTACTCTCGTCGGTCAAGATGAGCCTAAAAGGTTCACACAGTATGGCCCACAGGGACCTGGCGTCTGTACCTACGCCTGTACATAGGAACTCTACCGGCTTTCGGGATAATGTGACTCTCGAACGGAATACCTTAGTTTACTGTGGGGTGATCCGTCGTCTGGTTCGTAGGGCTTCAGGCTGACTTGGCTTCTTGCTGGCCATTTTCGTCGCCAGGCCAGTGTCCAGCTGCTTCATCGTCCGTGTCTTGGTGACCTACTTCATCTTGCGTCTCTGCATTGCCATATTGTGGCCGTTCTGAACATAACGCTCTTCCACTTGGAAGTGATCCTTATGGGCCCTTCTTGATTCCAAACAGGTCGTTGGCGAGAGCTCTTTGGTTACAGTACCTTGGGCTTCTCGGAGCCGTGTTAATCTTCAACTGGTTACAGTTATGTGGACTTCCTGCAAACTCGGTGTTGACTAAATTCGAATCATTGATGAGTCCATCATTGCCCCTTGCTCTTCGGAATTTCGAAATTCGCTGTCCAGTGGGATGTGGCACAAACTCTGAGCATAGCTTTTTCTGCTTGGTTCATTTTCTTGGTTCCGTGGGGTGTCCTCTAGTGCATCTACTGGTTTCGTGCCTTCTCTAACGTGCATTTCCACTTTCGCCTCTTAATTTGCGCTCTTTTGCAGGTACTTAAAATGGAAGAAGATCAGCCCGCGGAGCCCGTCGCGTTCAAAGGAGAGGAAGAACAGGAAGCCAAAGCTTCCCTGCCTGCGCCCAGGCCGGAGAAGAAGGAGACGCGCCTCAACGTGTCCCGCCGAGGTGCCGTCACTCGCTCCAGCCGCGCAGGCCTCGTGTTCCCCGTGGGTCGAGTCCACCGCCTCCTCAAGCAGCGCTGTATCAGCCACGGGCGAGTCTCTGCCACAGCCGCCGTCTACGCCTCCGCGATCCTGGAATATTTGACCTGCGAAGCGAGTTCTTGTTTCCCATATGCCATGTTAACCGTCCCATTCCAGGTTCTCGAACTCGCTGGCAATGCGTCGAAGGACCTGAAGGTGAAGCGCATCACTCCCCGCCATCTCCACTTGGCCATCCGCGGAGATGACGAACTCAATGAACTCGTTAAGGCGACGATCGCCGGAGGGGGCGTTATCCCCCATATTCACCGTTACCTTCTGAAGGGTGCCAAGAGCCACGAACAGCAGGTGGCCGAACACATGTAGTATCTTGTTTTAGATGTTAATAAAGTTGTCACTCTCAAACTTGTGTTCTTATACCTTTGGTCTGTTTTCGTTCCTAGCGTACTTTTAGCTCCGCCATCTACTGCCGGGGAAGGAGATTCAGCTTCGGAGTTCTTTTCGTCGCCACGTTTTGCTTGTTATTGTTTCGGTTGTTTCCGTTTCTTACGCCTGTGGGTCTCCCCTATCCCTCCCTCGAAGGCATTTGCAATCGGAGGATATGGGTATCCAAGTGTGAGGACGTAGCTCGAGTGCTGTCTGTATCGTCTATCCGTCCCAGACATAGGCTTGTCTGATCGTCCGACATGTCTCTCCTAGCATTGAGGATATGGGCGGAGCGAAGCCACTCAGGTTCCTAGACCGTTTTGCCTGCCATCGTCCGTCGCTAGTTCAGTAGACCTTTTTGAACGTGAAACGTGATGCTTCTTGAAGAACAGTTGCGTCGTACATGCTACGGACTCTAACCCTGTTTTCGTTTCAGAAATGTCGTTTTTCTCGAAGGTATTCGTATTTGCCCTCGGAGGATACGCAGGAGCCTACAGCGCACAGAACTACGACATCCCGAAGCTACCGTCGCTAGAAGAACTATACCACGCAGCCGAGGACTACTTAAGGAAGTACAAGAAAGAAGACTAGGCGTCCGTCAGCTGTTAATTCGCAATACGTGTGGTGAGCGAGCCCGGTCGCGACCATTTTTACATTTCTACTTTGTAGTTTTGACCCTAATATATAATATGTGAATCAGCACTCCATGTCGCCTCGTTATAGCATTTATCTTTGAGAACAATCGGGTGTTTAACAACGAGAAGATCAATTCAAAATCACAGGATAGACAAGCGGGGGTGAGATTAGGCCCATTCCTGCTGTCCTCCCACGTCGAGTTCGATTCCACCCTAGAGGAAGTAGTCCGGCTGTGGTTTCTTGGAGGGAGCACCGCGGTTCTCCTGGGGAGCTGCTTCGAATATCGTGAAGTCACGACTCAGGTTGTCATCTAGCTCCAGAATCGCGGCGACGTTTCCGCAGCGGTAGCAGTAGTTCGGCGCTGACCAAATCGTCAGTACGGTTTCGTTGAAGTGCCATTTGTATCCTTCCATAACCTAAACATGGGCTCGTAAGAAACGCCAGAAAGCGAGACTAGCCTACCAGTTGATGAGCCCTGCAAATCAAGTCGACTCCATTCGTCTCGCAAAAGCTCTTAACTACGTCCGAGCCAAAGAGATAACCGGCTCCACGAGGACTGACTCCAAATCCAATCGAGTCTTCAGGATCTGACCATAGAAGATCGCACATGGGACCATCGTGAGGGACCTGAAAGAATCTATAGTGACGATTCTCTAGACGAGCGGAATACCTCTTGCTTGCGATCAATTGCGCGAATCTGATCGAGGGTGTTGATGGACGGCGATAGTCCGCCGTGGACGCAGAACACCTTTCCGGCGATGACTGCGGAAAGACTCAGGCAGTCAAAGACTTCGGCGCAGCAGCGCCATACAGCAGAAGACCCGTACTTGCGGATGCACTCGTCGTAGAATCCGTAGACTTGTGTTATTTGGCGCGACTCGTGGTTTCCTCTGATTAGCATCATGCGATCCGGGTATCTCACTTTCAGGGCAAGGAGAAGCAGGAACGTTTCTACGGAGTAGAAGCCACGGTCGACGAAGTCCCCGAGGAAGAGGTAGTTCGTGTCCGGCACTTGACCTCCGACACGGAAGAGCTCCATGAGATCGTAGAATTGGCCGTGGATATCGCCGCAGATCTAGAAGCAGAATGGAGTCATTAAAGCTCCTTCTTCTTTCCCAAGCATCTACACGTCCATTTGAATAGAAAATAGACTCACCGTCACTGGTGCATCGACGCACTGGACATTGCTCTCCTGGAGCAGGATTTCCCGCGCTTTGGCGCACAGGGACTTCACCTCTTCCTCAGGAATGCACTCACACCGCATGAGTGTTTCAATCTGCCTGAAATACCTTGACGTTGCCAGAACGAGAGTCCACGAGAAGCTCACCTGTCCAGTTCGGATACGGAGCTTGTAACGACATTCGAGATTCCTGGGTTCGGAGCTTTTCGTTCGGGCGACCCAGCGACCATCTTGCGTGATTTCACCCTGGAAAATGGAGTGAGTAGACATTGGACTGCACAGGTCAGCAGTCTGAGTCAAAGCGCGGCACAAGGGCCCACGAGAAGGACACAAGAAAGAAGAGACGCGAAATGCAACGCCTGGGGGCGGACGCACTTCAGCTGATTGGCGACCACTCGCTGATGACACGATCCTCGGAGCCTGACGGAAGATATCCCCACGGTACTGATCGGAAAAGACGAACGCGGTCAGCAAAAAGAGAACGCAGTGTAAAGCCGAAATCAAATTCAATCGTAACGCGCGCGACGGATCTCACTTCCGTCGTGGTAGGACCATCGAGGACGAATAGAGTGCGGCAGATCACAACAAGTGGAAGTGCGTTCAGCCTTCCGACGCCCGGTTAGCTCAGTCGGTAGAGCACCAGACTCTTAATCTGGCTGTCGCGGGTTCGAGCCCCGCATCGGGCTAAACTTTTTTCCAGGGTGGATAAAGGTTGCGGAGGTGTTTCCACTTGCTTTCCGAGAAGAAGCTCCTCTTTTTGACGAATCGAAGCGATGATAGGAATGTTTAAGTGGATGGCTGATAACATCTTACAGCATGCGTCACCGTGATCCCACTCAGAAGTATATAAAGTTCTACTAAACAGGTGTATGTTGAATACTTATTATTATACCTAGATGCTAGGCACTAACACTCTACATACTGTAAAAGAAGGATCCCTGGAACGTTGCCCGGCGCAACTTGCGGCGCGCTCTCTTCAAAGTTTCCTCCGGCTTCGGCGAATCCTTCGCAGGGAGCAGATGGTCGATGGTTCCTGTCGGCTTCAGAATTGACTTCTTCGAGCGCAGGATTTCCCTGAACTCCTCCAGAACCACTCTGAATTCTTCAGCCTTTATGTAGTCGTAGTATGTGCCATATCCGTACATTGTAAGGGACGCGCGTTTGCTTCCTGTGTAGCGGGCATCGGGTTCAGATTTGCTCTGAAATGGATAGTTATGAGTGGCTGGTTCATCGTTGCGTACCTTAGGCGAATTCAGAGTCCGGCCAGGGGGATTCATAGGTTTCGCAGGGGAACCAAAGACCGGCGGTGACTGCTCCTCGAGATATTCAAGGTGCAATAAGGCCTTCTCCACGGTGTTCAATTTCTTGGAGGTTTCTTCCATCTCTTCTTCGCGCTCGGTGGCAGCCAGGCAGTTGACACTAATACTGCTAAGTAGACGTCGGCGAAGTTTAGCAATCGGCTTATTTGGGTTCGTTTTCTAAAAAAAACGGTTTCATCCGTGTTATAAGGGTTTTACCATACCAGCGAGGCGAGTTTGCGTTCATATGCTGCTGTAAGAGCCTTGACGTCCACGTCGACTTCTTCGCGCGATCCCTTCGTCATGGCATGGAATATCAGTCTTTCAAGCTACTTTCTGAAAACGGCAAAATATCTGCATACGGCTTGACTCAAGAAATTACGCGTATGGATAAGTAGACCGAGATACGTTTCTGACACATTGGAAGAAGTCAAGGCGCCGTTCACTTCTACAACAAGCTTGCAAATAACGAGAAGGTAGACAGGGGGAAGCACAGCAAAATAGACACCACTCAGACAGTCTATTTCAGTAGAATCACGAGACAGATTAGGGATAGCCAGAGTCGCGGAATGATTAACCTCACAAATCGCTTGAAGACACAGTCGTCTGTAAAATGCCGAAGGTAAATTCAAATTCATCGTTTCGCGCAAAGTAACGGAACGCGTATCAAAAAACCAGTGCTTACAGAGCCGGCAGCAGCGCGAAATCCAACGTTGTCATTCATGAACTCACATCTTCGCACCTCTGAGAACACAGAGACGCGGGCTGTAGGCGGTAGCAGATCTCGCCTCTCGCGCGCTCCGTTTGCAAAGTGCGATTAGCGGAACTTCTGATGTTTTATTACAAACAAAATTCATCCATCAACATTTCTAGACCTTCTCCACCAGTTGATAGTCATGAATACGATGACTAGAAAGCTTCTTGAACACGTGAAGTCCTATTTGCAACGCGACCTGGAACAAGAAGGAGAGTCCGCTAGTGTATGTGTACCGTTCCAACCACGCGTCGAGCTCGTCCTTCTTGCTGCAGTAGAAGTCAATTCGCTCCGCTCGGATGAGGTGTCCGAAAAGGAGTCGAAATGAATAGACGTAGTTTAGAGCCTGAAGTAGACGATGATTAAGGCGAAATTGAAACGAAAAAGCTTACCATAACGACATCCACTATAACGCTGTAAAGTTTGCGTTTGTAGTAGATGTGGAGGATAGCAGAACAGGCGCCGATCACGTTAGCGAGGCAGATGAACGAGTCCAACCAGTAGAGGTACGTAATCCATGGGTTTACGCTGATTTGTGCGAACGTCGATATCTCGTAGGCTTGGAAGTAGGCCGTGATCGCGGCGCAAAAGAAGACGAACGACGTTAGCGCCTGTGACATCGGTTCCGATGGAGAAGCGGTGAGGAAGGACTTACCATCAGCGGTTTGCGGGAATAGCGAACGTCGGCCATTGGAGAAGAAGCAGAAAGCAACTAGTCGGGCTTAGCGGGCAAGACGCAAGTGGGGTTCGGCATCGGTGTCCTCGTCTCAGCGACGGCCACATGTCTGAAACCGTCATTCCGCGATACCCAATCTTGAGGGTCGGTTGTACCTGACCTTTGATGAAAAGTCTCCCAGCGTGCAAGTTGCAAATGCACTTCAGACGGTCTCCCCAGCAGAGGTCCCTCCAGAACTTCGGGGATCATTAGGGTCGTTGTATTCCGAAGAAGAACGGTCGTGCGACTATTTGACGCAACGAACGGTGACCGATCGACTTTCTCATCGTTGCTGGAACACGATGGAATCGCTTCATGTGTGGACGCCCGTCGTCTTCGAAATGGGCTTGTTGCTCTTGACTACGATAAGCGTCGCCGGTATGTGCACGAAGCCGCAGAAGTTCACCGTGGAGAGTAAACTGTCGCTCCTGGAAAGGCCAACGACGACTTTGACGGAGAAAACCGCGACCAGCAAAAGCAAGAGCGTGGTGGAGAAGTCGGGCCCGAAGTCGAAGAAGGAGCCCGTTGAGAGTGGGAAGGAGAAGGAGAATGTGGTGAAAGCCGAACCAGAACCGAAGGTTTGTTAGTATACTTCACACATTCGTACATACCGTACTTCTTAATCTTTACAATTTCTTCTTTCAGAAGCCTGCTAAGCCTGTAAATGAAGAGAAGAAGCCCACCGATGGTCCACGAAGTTCGAAGAGTAGCAAGGCGGACGCGGGCAAATCGAAAGAACCCACGGTCGCGGTAACCGCAGCGACCGCGCCGACCCAAGCCAATGAAGGAGCCAAATCCGCCGAAGCAGCGGCCAAGACGGCTTTGAAGCCTATGCCCACGGCGAAGATCGGAGCCATGCCAGAAGACGGGGTGAGTTCTTGCGTCATACTTTATTTCGAGTTTGTGAGTGTTATAAGAAAAGACTGAATCTGAAGATTTTCGGGTTCCGACCATCCTTTTTTGAGCTTCACTTCTGGATTTCAGCGACCGAAAATAGAGAAGACGGTGGTTCTGTCGTTCCGCCATAAGGAACACGACACTGGAATAAACGTCGGAAGCTCGGACACTTCTAAGGTGGAATCGTGTAAGGTGGAAAAGGAAAAATCAAAGAAGGAAAATGAGAAGTCGAAGAAGGAAAAGGAAAAGTCAAAGAAGGAAAAGGAGAAGTCGATGCTGCTGGACCAGACGGGTACGTCGATGGCCAAGGAGCGAGAGGAGCTCACACAATCCCAGTAAGTTGCCGGTCGATATTTATCTTCTCATCTTCGGCCTCTTGATCTATACTAACAAGAATCTTTGCAGAAAACAGTCATCAAGAACAGAGGCAAGCGAAAAAGAGAAGGACAAGGACAAAGAACAAGAAGTGGATGCCACCGAGTAATCGTTTTAGCTGTTTCATGTGTCGCCAATACATCAAATCTGATCCTGTCTAGTGCTTATGGATTGTTGTCCTTCATATGGTGTGAGTGGCTGGAGGTTCTCTGGAGAGGCCGTGGAGTTTACTAGCTTAGAAACGTAGAAGCACAGTAAAAAGTCACTTCTCGTTGGTATGTGAGTTCGTGTCGTCTTTAATCTTCTGATCCTCTTTTAGTTTCGCATCCAGCTTGGCGTCCATCCTCTTGTCACGGTCAGCCTTGGTAGGCCCAGTGAATTGGTTCTCGGGGTCCCAGTCCAGTGGATCTGTTGGCCCGCAGTTGTGAGCCTGGAAAGAAGGTCAACCCATGTTCGTCAACTCTCGCCCAACCTTCATAGCGTGCTGTAGACAATAGTAGATGTAGTTGTAGTCCGGAATGCTGTGGTACTGGAGGCTGTCCAGATACTGTAGGATGGTGCTAAACTCTCGCCGGGGACAACCCTCTAGGAACTCCTCCTGGGCGTCTCCGTCGCGTACGTCCTCCTTCCACCTGAGCACCTCTTCCTTGTCGGCGCCTTTGAGCTTCCTCCAGGGCAACGAGCCCGTCGTCCACTCGACCACCATGTAGAGCCACGCTTCGATGTCGTCCTTGCGCGATTGGTCCATGTTGCGGAGGCAAGCGAGCGAGGCGTAGCGTGTGGTCCCCCGGAAGGGAGCCGAGAGTCTCGGCATGCGGATGTCCTTGTTGACGTTGTCGCCGATGTACTTCCGCGAGAGGCCGAAGTCGAGCATGAAGATCGTGTGGTTCTCTTTGCTCTCCGGGCGGCCGATGGCGAAGTTCCCAGGCTGCAAGACACTTGTTTAGATCGAAACCGTCTCCAAGACAAACCTTTATGTCCCGGTGGAGGTACCCGATCCGATGGAGGTCCTCGATGGACATCAGCGTTTGCTCCGCCGCCTTTAGGGACGTGTTCATTGTGTAACAGTGCGTCCCTCGCTCGCACCGTAGGTCCCACAGGTTCTTCCCAACCTGGAAGCTTTCGTTTACGGGCAGAACTATGGGAACTTACGAGCTTCATGATGATAAACCTGAATCGGTTTTCGATTTTCCCACGGTCCTGGACGGTGCAGAAGTGGGGACTCTTGATGATACGCGCGCCGCGTAGGACTTTACAGTCCATGGAGAGCACCTAGAAGAAGGGATGTGAAGAAGGTAAGCCCTTTTCTCTGTTCTCCGTTGTCTCCTTATGATTTAGACGGCACAAGAAGAGATCTACCAGAGGAAGCTTCTGAACTCACCGCCTTCTTGACGTCGACGGTCTCGCACTTCATCGCGTGCATCTCTTGGCTCTTGTTGGTCCTCACCTGGAACACGGCGCCGAAGCCGCCCTTTCCCAGTAGCCGGATGACCGTGTAGACGTGATGCTTGCTGGGGATAGCCTCATTCACTGCGGGCAGTTTATCGGGTTTTGACTCTTCAGTGCTCATGTCTGCAACGCCGTACCGATTTCTGCAATGCGTAACGACGGAAGTGAAGTCCGTAGGCTGCTCAGGGCGGGTTAAGGGTGGCGAAGTAACCCGGCTGGGCTGGCCTACGATGCGGAGGACAGACATGAAAGTGCAAAAAAGCTGCTGGAGACAAGAATCTCCAGGCCAGACACTCTGTAACCCTGGCGCAGTCCGCTCTGTGGGCACTTCTGTCGTAAGAGGTCGCAGTCATAGGCGCTGAGGTGCAGCCATGAGCACTGAAGATACTAAAGGAGATAAACTGCCCGCAGTGAATGAGGCCATCCCTAGCAAGCACCACGTCTACGAGGTAGGAAGCGCTTCTTTGACCTTTTATAATCTCTGTTTAGGTGGTCAGGATGCTCGGGAAAGGAGGATTCGGCGCAGTGTTCCAGGTGAAGGCAGAGAAGGGCGAGGAGATGTATGCGATGAAGTGCGAGACCAACGACGTCAAGAAGGCGGTAGGTTCTAAAGGTCGAGCGATCTTTTGGTAAAGGTTCTTTTCTCTGGTTTGTCTTTTTCCCGTCCAAATGAAGCAGAAGGAGAACGAAGCACTTGAACTGCTCGGGTTTCAAATTGTACATTCCTTCTTCTAGGTGCTCTCCATGGACTGTAAAGTCCTACGTGGTGCGCGTATCATCAAGAGTCCCCACTTCTGCACCGTTCAGGATCGTGGGAAAATCGAAAACCGATTCAGGTTCATCATCATGAAACTGGTAAGTGGACTGAGAAGCCTTGGCCGAGATCAATTGTACTAAATTAACGTTTTCAGGTAGGTAAGAACTTGTGGGATCTGCGTTGCGAGCGAGAGAACTATTACTTCTCGATGAACACGGCTCTAAAGGCGGCGGAGCAAACGCTGATGTCCATCGAGGACCTCCATCGGATCGGCTATCTCCACCGGGACATCAAGGTTTGTCTTGGGGACAGTTCCGATCTAAACAAGTGTCTTGCAGCCTGGGAACTTCGCCATAGGCCGCCCGGAGAGCAAAGAGAACCACACGATCTTCATGCTCGACTTCGGCCTTTCGCGCAAGTACATCGGCGACAACGTGAACAAGGACATCCGCATGCCCCGTAACTCAGCCCCCTTCAGAGGGACTACACGCTACGCCGCTGTGGCCGCGCTCCGCCAGATGGAACAGTCACGCAAGGACGACATCGAAGCCTGGCTCTACATGGTGGTCGAGTGGACGACGGGCTCGTTGCCCTGGAGGAAGCTGAAGTCCGGCGACAAGGAACAAGTGCTGAAAATGAAGGAGGAGTCGCGCGAGGGAGACGGACTTGAGGAGTTCCTCGATGGGTGTCCGAAAAGGGAATTCAGCACGATCATGCAGTACGTGGACAGTCTCCAGTACCACAGCATTCCCGACTACAACTACGTCTACTACTGTCTTCAACACGCTATGAAGGTTGGACGCTCTTCACATCTGACTCTACGAGCTCTTTCAGGAGTTTAACTGTGGCCTCCACGACCCGTTGGACTGGGACCCTGTAAACAAGTACACGGGACCATCGAAGTCCGACCGCGACAAACGGATGGATGCGAAACTGGACGCAAAACTAAAGGAGGACGCGAAGGACGACGCCAACGAGAAGTGATCTCCAGTTTTTGTGGCCCTATCTTCTATCTTTTGTTCGATAGTTTTGGCCACAGGGACAGGCTTCTAGCCTTAGAAGTAAATTCAGAATCATATCTGGTTAGATCGTCACTTAAGCCTATGGACAGTCCTATAAGAACCACGATTTACTCCTCACTCATAGTGTTCGGCAGACGTTAAGTGGCCAGACAGACGCTAGACAGTCCCAACTGTCTAGCGCACTACATAAATAAAGCGCGCGACGAAGGAGCGGTTACCTTAACTGACCACAACTAATCCGATGGCAGGGCGAGTTTCTCGTTCCAGGTCCCGCTCGCGTTCTGGATCCCGCTCTCGCTCCAGCAGTGTCCGCCGACATCAAGGAGCCACCAAGCGCCATCCATCGCGATCCCGAAGCGTCTCTCGTCGCTCCAGAAGTGTGGACAGGCCGAAGAAGCTGGTCAAGACGGGACTGGTCAAGACAGGGCCGAAGAAGGCTACGAAGAGGGTAAGTCGCCCTTTGAGCAACCGCTCTCGTTCCAGCTCCGTCTCCCACTCTCGTCATGGATCCCGCTCCATTTCCCGACATGCTTCGCGCTCCCGAGGACTCAGTCACCGCATCAAGGAGAGTCGCAAGGCCAAGCAGGGAACCAAGACGAAGATCGTTAGCCGCCGGTCCCGCAAGTCAACTCCCTCCAAGGCCCGTGGAACATCCCGAATCATCACGGTAAGTCTCCAGTCCGTCTATCACGCTTAACTCTCTCCTCTTTCAGACCACCGAGAACAGCAAGTTCGTCGCCTTCTACAACAACACCATTGGATGCCAGCGCTGCGACCGTCTTTCGGTCCGCGCCAAGAAGTCGTCTGCCCGGAAGAGGGCCGCCGCGAACCGGCCTCGTGACAGCCGAGGCCGCTTCGTCAGCACGAAGCCGAAGGAGAACTCCCAGCTGTCGGACTCCGTCTCCCGCTCTCGTCAAGGATCTCGCTCCGTTTCCCGACATTCTTCACGCTCTCGCCGTGTCCATCGAAGCCGCTCCAAGAGCATCGCCAAACGCCATGCGTCGTGCTCCCGAGGACTCAGTCACCGCATCAAGAAGAGTCGCAAGCCCAAGCAGGGAACCAAGACGAAGATCGTTAGTCGTCGGTCGCTAAACTCCGTTCCTGATCTCTGCTGCCACCGTCTTTCGGTCCGCCCCAAGAAGTCATCTGCCCGGAAGAGGGCCGCCGCGAACCGGCTTCGTGACAGCCGAGGCCGCTTCGTCAGCACGAAGCCGAAGATCGAGCGACTGTAATTTATTACACGCAAATAAAATGATGCGATGTACTTGTTTTTCACGTTGCACATCTTGACAGGCTTTGGTGATGGAGTCTTTGAACCTTCCAGCGATCGAATTCAGGTTTCTGCGAGACTTTTTAGAGTTTAGACTTGATAACGGCCAGCACGGTAAAGGAGCATGTTGAAGCGCCTTGAGGTGAAAGTGTTGTATGAACTGAACAACTTCGGAACGCTTCGATCCAGGAGCATTACCGTTTCCTTCGTTCAGCTTTCCAGCGTGTCTTTCCCGTGTCTTCGATCTCCGCATGCTCCATGGTTTCCACAACCTAGAATCGACGACTTCCTTCTTATGACGACACGCTTATGCTGTTGTGTCTCCTCCTAATTATACCTCATGTGGTTGTAACAATTGAAGACAATCCCGGAAGAGTGACAGCTCCGAAGCTCCGCTTTTCATAAGCTTCCCGAAGAGTCGGCCCCTTGTCCGCAAAAAGCACGTCTTCCAACCTGCCCCTCCCCCACGTCCCTCTTTTTCACACATAGCTGCATTCTTTATGTCCCCTCCCTCGCCGAAAGTCCATTTGCCGTTAAGCGCGCGCTTTGTCACGGCAGAGGACCTATCGGCGCCCGTCACTAATGAATCCCTCGGAAATGCCGTAAAAGCCCAACTTCGGGTCCCCTCTTCGATTTTGTTTTCTGTTTACTCCTCGTCTTTTCTCAAAGTACCCCTCCGGATACGGTAGAGCCCTGCGACGTTTGATCTTCGACTGGCGGTCTCCGATTTCTGGCGACGACCCTCATTAGCATAGCACAAGCAGCGATCGTTCGCCGCGAAATCAGATCCTTTCCGCGGCGGCGCTAATCCCCGATGGCGGTGATGTCAGCGAGAGAAGCCGCCGGCGGATCCGCCGAACGCAACACGATATGTTTTCCGCTGAAAAAGTGGCCTAATTGCGCGCGCGCGCGATCTTCAGTCTGGAGCTGATTGCGACGGAGATTGTGTCGCCGCCCGAGGCGCGCCTTCCGGAGCCTTCTGAAAGTTGTGTCGTGTGCTCCGCGAGACGCGCTGTTGCACTTTGCTGCCTACTAGGCGTGTCCACCGGAGCCCAAAACCAGCTTTGTTTCACAAAAAACGAAGTGTACGGGATTTATTCGCACTATCACGGTCGCGTGACCGGCGACAGTCCATCTAGGCCCAAGTCCCTCTCGCACGCGTTTCCCCCTAAGACGGCACTTGTTGGTCCGAATTGGATGATAAACGTGCATCGCGGCCGGATCCGATCCCCGGACCTCTGGGGTCCCAGTCCGACGCCTTCTCCACTACGCCATCCGCACTAGTTTCACGGGGCGCGGAGGACAGTGATGTACCGACGGCGGAGAATTATGATTTCCGAGCGCGATCTTCTCGGCGGAAGGCCGTCGCGCTCCCATCAAAAACAACTCTGCCACGTCACGCGCACAACTTGACTCCAAATTCGCCCATTTAGCGCGCGGAAGACTCTATCTCCAGGCGTCTTCTTCGCCTTCGTTAAGCCACTTACCACCGAGGCCGTCGTCTTAATTGCGCCGGATTCGCGCGTCTCCTTCGCGCAATTAGACGTCTCACTGGGGACGCACGGCCGGGTTTTCCCAGTCCCGTCTCATAATTAATTGGCCCAGCGTCCCTAGCGCCGCTTCCGGCGTTCCGGACGATCAGGCCACCCGCGAAGAGGATCGCCGATCCTCCCGCCTGGAGGAAGGCGCCGCGCGCCACGCGACGCGCTGCGTGAAATCAATGCGCCGCCGAGGCTGCTCCGGGCGAGCGCCGGCTGGTGCCTCGCGGAGCACGGCTCCGCCGTCGTGTGTGGCGCCGGGATGGGGACCTCAATTGGGCGCCTTTTTCCTTCGTTTGGGCTCTTCCCAAGGCATGTGAGACCTTCTGAATCCATGGATAGGATTTCCGGAGAAACAGGTGACCTCTGGATGACAATTTCGGCTCAAAAGACCCCTCCTTCTTGACGATTCTTCTGCCGCTCCAAAGGAGCACGGCCCTGGCGCTGCTCCAGCGCATGTGGGAACGCCCCGCACACTCCACTATCGCGCCACGGGTCAATCAAAGGAAATTATTTTAGCACTTATCGAAGATGACGTCTATCTCCTTGGGTGATAACGCGACTAAACATATGAATATTCATTGGCCCTACAATCTTGGCAGCATCGATTGGGATCTTGAAGATTCAACCACGCTCGCGAAGAATCTGATTCTGGGGAACATCGAATATTCGAGCCAATTGTGAATAATTGGAACAATGCCGGGCTGTCCGCGCTGTCCATTATGGCGCCGCGCTCGGGCCAATCAGTCGGAATTATTTTTGGCATTTTAAGTGCTTTCCCCCCGTGGTGGTGCTCTCCGCTCGCTCGCGTCTTCTGCTCATGCTCGTCGGCGTCCCGACGACCGACGACGCGCGACGACCGGGAAGAAGCCATTATCATTAACGCCTCCTACTCCGCGGCAGTCGATGCAGCGAGGAGCGGCGCCGGAGACCCGCTGATCCGCCATGCTCATCAAGGAGTACCGCATCCTGCTGCCCCTCACCGTCGAGGAGTACCGCATCGCGCAGCTCTACATGATCCAGGTGGGTTCTTTAGTGGGTTATGGATGGGATAGCTCAATATGAAGTCCTACTCGGTTTTCTATGGGGGTCTACCCCAAGCATGATCCATATGTCACTCCTATGAATAGACCTTTCCCTATCCCAGATGCACCTCGCCCTGACATAGCCCCGACGTCGCCAAAACAGGCCCGTTCGCATGATGGATTACAGCGTCGGTCACGCAGTGTCAGTTAATCCACGATTAAGCCGCTGAAAGCGGCCACTCGGGAATTCAACGGGGATTAACAATTCCTCCTCTCTCCATGTTTCTTTCCTTCCACGTCCACAAACCTCTTTTCTGTCCACAATCTGCATCTGCTTCTTAGGCCGTGAGAGCGGTGGGTGCGAGTCGTTAGAAAACGTTTGTGATTGCTTTCAAAAAGGAAAAATTCCCGAGGGAGCGATTTGTCGATGGCATGACCTTTGGTTGGCGTTCGAACGTCTCAAGAAGGGAGGTTTGAAACGCGAAAATGAGACTCTGCTCGAACGATGAAGATATACAGGCTTCTAGAGCTTTAAAGCTCATCTACGATCCTTCTCTGTGGCTGTCTTAACTTCATTACCTTCTAAAACCTCTTCTCCACTCAGCAAATCCACTCCTCAGCCCGTGGGAACGATGCGCTCGAGTCGCCAAAAACTCTCGCGATTGTTTTCCGAACCCCTCAAGAACGATCTGCCTACTCCACCGGTTGTACTTTGGTTCCCACCAGCGTCGCCGGATCCGCCACTCTCGACAACGGCGATCTTTGGGAACGTCGCACCATCAAAAGACACCGAATCGCCTCGCGGAACCTCGCCACACCTTTGCCTTCGTCATTTGCACCAAATTTTACGATGTTTTTACACCGTCGTCGCACTCATCTCTTCTTCCTCTTGCGTCAAAATCGTCGTTCCAGCCCGATCTGTCGATCTTCCGCAGTGGCTTATCAGCTCTCGATCGATTCGCTCGCAGTTGTTTTGTTTGTGCGCACAACGGGAGATTTATGAAAAGTGGCGCTTGTTTACTCTGTGTTACACCGGCAGCGCGACACATGTCTCCCAGACGCAGAGGTGCAAAAAGAGACGGAAAGCGAGAGTTGTCTCTGTCTGGAAGGGTGTGGGGGTGAGGAAGGATTGCAAAGAGGCGGTGACCTTTAAGAGTCTGTCTGTGTTTGAGTCTGCACTAAGGAGTATACAGTCTGCGGTCTGGGCTTGAGAGACGGTTGACCCAAGATGTTCTGCTCTCTGGCATAAGGGGGATCGCAAATGCATGGTTCTACAGTAGGATCATATCTGCCCCCCATTTGTAACATTAGTCTTTTTTTTTTGTTGGAACTCGTTTGTCAAACCTGTGGCAACGGTCATATTAAATGCAGTCAAAATCGGCCTTCTACTTCATCATAGTTGAGACCGAAACAGAGATCATCAACGCAAGTGTTCTCGTTGGTCACAGTCCCTTAAAAATAGTTTTTTCCGCCTTTCAATCAGAGTACAAAGTGTAAAACGACCTTAAAGTCTGAATCGCCTGGTCTTTCATCATTTCTCAAACACGTTTCATGGTCTTAAATGACTTGCCAGAGGTTCCGAAGGGGTAAAACCGTAACTGTTCTATACGACATACAACAAGGAACCACTAAGTAGGGAGTTGTGCCCGTCTTAAGAAGATGAACAATGTGAAAAAAGTGCAAAGAGACAGTGACCTTTAAGTGTCTATATCGGACCTGTGACTAAGAATTGCACTGTTCCTTCCTTGTTTGTCCATCTTCTTCCAAACGTCGACAGTTTAAGGGAAGGTACACATCGTCGTCATTTGCTTTATCACCGTGCTGAAGGAGGTCCCGATATCTGGAAGAAGATGTTCTCCTTGAGGATATCCACCTCCAAATCTACTTGTTCTCTTACAACATGATCCAAATTGAGAAGAGAGACATGGTCTACAGTAAACATGCCTTATCAGGACATCCAACTTTCCTGAGACCCTACCCACCCCTTCTTCTTCTCGACCCATCCACCAAAGGCAATTCTAAGCATCCGAAAGCATTGAGACTGACGATGAGACGCTCGTTCTGATCGAATTAATTGTTGACCTTCTTGAGGAGTTCTGTTTTTTGGCCGCTCTCCGTCCGTGCGTCACCACGCGGAGACGAGGAACTGAAACCGGATATTTTCAGAAGAAGTCGCGAATCGACAGTTCGGGGGCAGGCAGCGGCGTCGAGATCATCACGAACCGACCCTACAGCGATGAGGGCCCCGGCGGCTCCGGCCAGTACACGTTCAAGATCTACCACATCGGCAACAAGATCCCCGGATGGATCCGGAGCATCCTGCCGACGGCGGCGCTCGAGGCGCACGAGGAGGCGTGGAACGCGTACCCCGTCACCAAGACGAGGTACTCCTGTCCGCTGATGGACAAGCTCTGCGTGGAGGTGGAGACGCAGTACTACGACGACGCAGGCACCCAGGACAACGTCTTCGGCCTGTCGCCGGAGGAACTGAAGAACAGAGTGGTCGGTGAGTAGCGGAGCAGAGGATCCGAGGGTCAGACCCTCCTAGAAGATAGATAGAGGGCTACCGTACCCAAGACTGACCCGATCTCTGTAGACGTGATGGACTTCGTCAAGGACTCGGTCAGCTCGCACGACTACTGCAAGGAGGAGGACCCGAAGCTGTACGTGAGCAAGAAGACGGGCCGCGGTCCCCTTGGCGACAACTGGGTGGAGACGGCGCTGGCGCAGAAGAAGCCCGTGATGTGCGCGTACAAACTGTGTCGCGTGGAGTTCCGCTACTGGGGCATGCAGTCGCGCGTGGAGCGCTGGATCCACGACTGGGCGCTCAAGGTGCGTTCCGGGGAGGTCGTCCCATGACACTCATTTGCTCCAACCTCGAGGGTTCAAACCCTCAAACTCTCCAAGTAGCATCCGGGTCCAGAGAAGCGTCACTAGAGCGTCAATCCGGCTTTGCAGGGCACGATGATGCGGGCGCACAGGCAGGCCTGGGCGTGGCAGGACGAGTGGGTCGACCTGACCATCGAGGACATCCGCATGCTCGAGGACGAGCTGGCCATCCACTTGTCGAAGGTGATGGCGGCGACGAACTCCGACGACGCCGGAGACTCCGACTCCGAGTCGGACATCTTCTTCGACTGCACGGACGTCTCCCCCGTCCAGTCGACCAAGCCTTCGCTCATCAGGTGAGCCTCATGGCCTTGGGTGACGGAGATGGCCCAAGTAGGTCTTGCCGGACTCCCTGCCGGAAACGACTCGGTTGTATAGATCACTTTGCAAAGGAAAGACGTTCTTATCTTATCACAACGCTGGCCGGAAGAAGCGTGCTGATAATCTGTGGTCTTATCACTTTTTAACTGTTTAATCCTTCGAAAATGCATTCCGATTAACCGAATCACGCGTCGATCCATCTACTTATGGCTTCGGCGGCCCTCTGCGACCGATAATGTCCTCTTCTGGGGCATCGAAAGAGTTATCCATAGATGGGGGGACGGAAAGGCCATAAAAAGCAATAAAATTGTGCCTAACCTGTTAACAGAAGCTGGACCTTCAAAACGGGGCTGATCTAACCTGATCCAGTACCCAAGCAGCCCCGTTTCCATGCGCCTGGAGACCGAAACTCACAATCCGTATTTTGGCCCTCGTGACGTCTCCGCTGACGTCGGTGGTGTGGAGATGACGGCACTGTTAGTGTTTGTTTCAGATGGAGTTCCGAGCTGCTCGTCAACGACGGCGACTCTCCGCCGCTGACGCCGCGGCCCGGCGACAACAACTCCCTCCTGCTCATCATCGTCTTCCAAGCCGACGTCCTCTCCGAGGTGGGCAAGGGGGCATCTGTCGGACGATCTGTCAGCGGTGGTGTTTGGTTTAGGACGAGCTGAGGGGATTTAAAATTAGGCCCGAGGTTTGTACCAAACAGAGGCTCGGAATTTATGTTAAAGTACAGTGGACGGAAGCGGGAGGCTGGATGTAAGAAGCTGAGAGACAGGGACGAGCCAAGTAATGGCTCGATCTAAGGAAACTGCCTTTCAAATGCTCAACACACCTTGAATCCAGATTCGTTTCTGGAGCTTCTTTAGTCTGCAATCAAGCCTAAGGACACAAAGCTACGTTCAAGCTTCATCTGGCCTTATTTAGGGACCCAAATTGGGCCCAACTTATACCGTAGTAGGTTGTTGACCAAGGTGGACATGACACAGGCTTCTTGCCCAACTTGACAATGAACTATGCAAAGATCAAACCTCAGAAAGCTCTGCTTTGATCGTGTAAAAGAACCGGAGATAGATCCCTTTTGGAGGGCTTTCCATGACGAAGTGAGTTGATTTTGTGATGAATTACCCGTTGGATTGTGATATACGGCTTATCGGAAAGAAAGAACCCTTTCATATCCATGAATTATGAGTTTTCTCATTCTGCTGTGGCCGGATGACTGTTTGACTTGAACAACACGGAGATAACCGAATCCTTTGAATTTGAAAGACAGAGCCCCTATGCAGTTTTGAGTGAGGATGATTCCCTTTATAAGGAGTAAGCATCAAACAGGGATCGAGCGTGGTACAGTGGCAGGCTTCTTTACGGCCAAATGCTCGGCCCTGGTTCGAGACCCACTCCAACTTTTCTTTTTTCTTCATGAACCAAATGACCTTCATTTCCCTCTACTAGGCTTCTAACTCCTTTGTTAAACCAATCACACACCCTAAGTCCTATAGAATCTGAGGTCTCTGTTCCAGAAGAGCACCGGAAGCAGCCAGACGAAGGTGACGGACACGACGACGCTCCAGGCGACGATCGACCAGCTCGTACGGAGCCACTACCCTCAGCTGAAGAAGCGCGTCCACGTGCTCACCGTGCCCTGCTGCGTGGAGTCGATTGCCAAGCAGATCACCGCGCTCGGCCAGGTGGCGCCCTCCTTCGGTGCCTTCCACCCCTCGCTCGCACTGATGCTTACTGCGGACAAACAACTTCTCCAACGGGTGAGTCCTCGATTGGGCTAATCTGGACCCAGGCGACGAGAACAGCCCGGGGATAGGCCTCAGTGGGGTGGGATGGAGTTGTGAGGAGAGGAAGGCCTTCTTCTTTACCATCTTCTTCAGGCAACACGGGAGACAATAAAACGGGTAAACCAGAAGCTGGCGGAGTTTGAGACCTCCGAACTGGGCCGCTCCTTCTCGGGGGAGATCTTCGCCGTGGGAGACAGCCTCGGCGGCCTTCTCATGTACGAGGCACTCGCCTCCCAAACAAGGGGCCACGCGCCCGTCTCCAGGCACTCCAGCTCCGTCTCGCAGCAGTCGTCCGCACACACTACGGGACCCATCCTCGAGAACGAGAGCCTCTGCGAGCTGGACAATGAGGTCAGTAGACTTCAAGTAGCTTCAAGTAGACAAGTCCTTCCAGAAATCGGGTACCTGGTCCCTCAACGAGTTCAACTCCTCTTCCTCCTCGTCCCACCACTCGTCCCACCTGGCGCGGCCTGCTCCTCTGAAACCCTACGCGCGGAATCTCTCCGCGCCTCCCTCGGCCAGCTCCACGCGGATGCGCTTCACCCTGCAAACCCACGAGGAGCTGGAGGCAGAGGCACCCACCCTCCACTTCAGGCCCAGCCACGCGTTCCTCCTGGGCTGTCCGCTGGCGCTGGTGCTCATGCAGCGGAAGATGAGTGGCGAGGGAGTGGACACGTTGGACTGCGACCAGCTCTTCAACCTCTTCTACGCCCTGGACCCCTGTGCGGCGCGCATCGAGCCCGTGCTCCACGCACAACTCGGCTACTTGCCCGCGGCTGAGGTGCCCCGCTACCAACGCTTCCCGCTCGGCGACGGCCGCAGCCTTCGCTTCCACCCTCCGCTCGCCGCAGAAGACGCCGCGCTCCTCTGGGGCAGCCGCAGGATCGACCACACGCTCTACTGCCCTCAAGTAAGGCTCCCACCCAGGTACCGTAACCCTACATCGCTGCAGGCGATGCTCTCGCTCCCGTCGGCGGCGCTCCCGAACATCCTGCACGCGAGCTACTGGGAGAGTTGCGACGTGGCCAGCTTCATCCTGCGGCAGTTCGTGCGGGCGGACGACGGCGCCGCGGTGGCCTTCGGCGGCGCCGCACAGATCTCCTCGCCCCTTCCGCTCAACATCGACATGGGCCCCGCCGTGTGGACCCGTCGCCGCTCGAAGTACAAGGTTGCCAACCTGGCGGCCAACCACCGCGCCAACGACGTCGTCTGCCTCGAGGGCCAGGAACAGGTCGTCACCGCCAAGTTCGCCTACGGACCCATGGACATCGTCGTTCTCTCGAGGGAGACCGTCACCGTCTATGTCTGTCCCTACGGTACCAATTCGGCCGACCCTCAGTCCCTCCCTTACCCAGGCACTTCAGGCGGAGAATGGCAGTTCCACACGACGGCCGTGACGGACGCCCACGGAAGGCTCACCGTGAGCCTCGGGCAGCGCCTTGCTGTGGGCATTCACTCTGTGAAGATGGTGGTGAAGGGAGACCACTCCTACGTGGACCTGTTCGTCGCCGTCGTGCCGCAGAAGACGCGCTGCGTCGTCTTCAGCGTCGACGGCTCGCTCACTGGCTCGGTCTCCGTCACGGGCAAGGACCCTCGAGTCCGGCCCGGCGCCGTGGACGTCGTCCGCTTCTGGCAGCAGCTCGGCTACCTCATCATCTACGTGACCGCGCGGCCGGACATGCAGCAGCGGGCGGTGGGCGCCTGGCTCGCGCAGCACAACTTCCCCCACGCGATGCTCATGTTCACGCCCTCCTTCTCGACGGACCCCCTCCGCCAGAAGACCCAGCACCTCAGGTACTTCTGAACCTTCTCTGCTCTATACATGGCAATCCCAGGCATCTCATCGACATGGGACTGTCGGTGACGGCGGCCTACGGCAGCAGCAAAGACATCGCCGTGTACTCGGGCGCGGGCCTCGGCGCCGAGCGCATCTTCTGCATCTCGCACAGCTCCAAGCGGAAGGGCTGCGTGCCCATCGAGAGCTACGCACTCCACCTGGACGACCTGAACCAAGGCAAGGTGACGCTGGCTCAGCCGGTGCTGGAGTCCATCATGGCCAATGGGAGCAGTTCTGGCCGCGCAGTGAACAGTCCTCACCCGCCGAGGTAAGTGGCTGGCAGAAGGGGACCTGGAACGTCCTTTTGGGAAAGTTAGGCCGTAGGAGTAGACCCTCGGACGACACAAAGCCCCTACCCTCTCAGCCTCAAACCCTCAGCGTAAAACCCATTCCTTTTTAATATGTACGTGTTTCAGCTTCAGGATCCTAATGTAATCATAGCTAGACGAACACGACGTATCCCAGGCAAGGTTTCCATCCATTCCACCGGCTTCTTAGATCAGCTAGCACTCCTTAGATCCATAACAGATGACCCCACTACCGCTAGGGTAAACGCTTACTACGGTACACTTCTCGGAACCTGGTGCACTCGCTAAGGCTAACACAAGGCACCTAATAAACGACTCTTCCATGGCGAGATCTCCTGCTGACGCGACTCCTTCCAGGCATCCTCACATCATTCAACGCGCCCGCAGCTTCACCCCTCGAAGCGGCAAGTACGAACTGGGTCCGCTGGCGGTGGTGCACAAGCAGAAGAAGCACAGTCACTCGTAGTCCCGATCTCACCTTCTCGCGCAGCATTCTTGCCTCCCCACAATTCCCCACGCTCGAACCGGTTCTTCTCCTCGATTCCAGAGATTCTTCGCACTGAGATTCAACTTGTTGTGACAAATGTACACATAAATTAAGTTTATTCTGAGCGCTGCGTCCTCTTGGGGTACATTGAACGTCAAGGGAACAAAGCATCCGCGTCCAGGTGATAAGACTGCCGAGATGGTGACAAGGCATAAATCGAGAGGCTGTCGTATGCCCAGCTTTCTCTTCAAACTCGAAAGATCGAGCTTCTAGAAGCCGTGAGGTCCCTTGGGCGCGCTCGCAAAGCGTTGAGAAGCAACATGGGAAGGGCACGAATCGATAGATTACGGTAGAGGGCGTTCACTTCTGTAGCGTTGACAGAAGACGACGATCTTCCTCGTTCAAGCCACCTGAGGACGTCGACCACCACGAAGGTAGACATTTATGGTCAGGGAACTATCTACTTCTCAAGTCTCGGTCCCACAGTTAAAAACTGCAGGAACTACAGACACTGTCTGACTGTAGTTCCTATGGCCTAACATCATTGGGTCTGCTCGCCGTGTCTCACAGACGGTGTCTGTCTACGTCCTAGCATCTGCGGGTCTACCCTCCATGTCTCACAGATGTGTTGTTGAGCTTGTTGTGATCCTTTCCTGCAGTTTTACTGCCTTCCTTTCCGCTTTGTGTCTTCGCTCCTGTCTGCGTCTCTCGCGCTTGGAGGGCACTGCTACGTGCGCCTTCTTGACCATTACTCTCAGTCGCTATTACTTGTGTGTGCTATTTGTATTTCCATCCTTCGCTAGTCTTATTTACTTCATGTTTAGGACACAGACATGATGGAGCAGCTTGGCCGTCGTCTCAGCCCTGAGGAGAAGCGCGCCACGGCATTCAAACATCGGCAAGAACTTGAGGTTTGTCGTTTACATACATTGGAACCATCGAGTATTTGACTATTCCAGATGCTGGCGCCATTTGAGAGGCAGATGCGTGAAGAAGAACTTGGCATCCGAGAGGTACATGCCCCCAGCACGCTCTACTTCGGCGACTTCACGTACATCCGTACGCCTTTTTTCCATGACTACGTCGTGAGTTCCTATTTTCTTTGTATCCTGTACACAACCGTCTCTTCTTGTAGCTGCCATGCTTGATGCGCGACCGCTTCCCAGGATTCGTCGAGGAGATTGAGGAGATCGAAGGCAGCTTCGACCCGGCTCGCAAAATGCCGCCCATCCCTGTCCGAGATCGCAAAGTCGCTAGAGAGAACTACCCGCGGCCGTACACTGGACCGCGTCGTCGCACCTCTGGAGAAGTCGAAGAGCAGCCTATCCTACAACGGCCAGCCGAGGAGCAACCAGGCGAGCAGCAGCCACCGGTTCAACAGAAGCAACCAGCCCAGCAACAGCCGGTCCAACTGAAGCAGCCGGTCGAACAGAATCAGCCGGTGCAGCAGAAGCATACAAGCCAGCCACAGCCACTGGTCCAGCAGTCAAGCCAACAAGAACAACATCAGCCGCCGCGCCAGCAGCCGCCAGTCCAACTGAAGCAGCCGGTCGAACAGAATCAACCATTCCAGCAGCAGCCACCGGTCCAGCAGAAGCAACCAGCCCAGCAGCTGCATGCAAGCCAGCCGCAGCCACCGGTCCAACAACGACAGCCGGTCGAACAACAGCAGCCGGTCAAACATCAACCTCTGGTCCAACAGAAGCAGCCATTCCAGCAGCAACCGGTCGAACAACAGCAGCCGAGCCAGCAGCCAGCGGTCCAAGAGAAGCAGCCGAGCCAGCAGCAGCCTGGCCGTCGTCTCAGCCCTGAGGAGAAGCGCGCCACGGCATTCAAACATCGGCAAGAACTTGAGGTTTGTCGTTTACATACATTGGCACCATCGAGTATTTGACTATTGCAGAAACTGGCACCATTTGAGAGGCAGATGCGTGAAGAACAACTTGGCATTCGAGAGGTCCATGCCCCCAGCACGCTCTACTTCGGCGGCTTCACGTACATCCGTACGCCCTTCTTCCATGACTACGTCGTAAGTTCTGATTTCTCTCGTGTCTTATGAACGTCTCTTCTTTTAGCTGCCACACCTCTTGCGCGACCGCTTCCCAGGATTCGTCGAGGAGATTGAGGAGATCGAAGGCAGCTTCGACCCGGCTCGCAAAATGCCGCCCATCCCTGCCCGAGATCGCAAAGTCTCCAGAGAGAACTACCCGCGGCCGTACACTGGACCGCGTCGTCGCACCTCTGGAGAAGTCGAAGAGCAGCCGATCCTACAACGGCCAGCCGAGGAGCAACCAGGCGAGCAGCAGCCACCGGTTCAACAGAAGCAACCAGCCCAGCAACAGCCGGTCCAACTGAAGCAGCCGGTCGAACAGAATCAGCCGGTGCAGCAGAAGCATACAAGCCAGCCACAGCCACTGGTCCAGCAGTCAAGCCAACAAGAACAACATCAGCCGCCGCGCCAGCAGCCGCCAGTCCAACTGAAGCAGCCGGTCGAACAGAATCAACCATTCCAGCAGCAGCCACCGGTCCAGCAGAAGCAACCAGCCCAGCAGCTGCATGCAAGCCAGCCGCAGCCACCGGTCCAACAACGACAGCCGGTCGAACAACAGCAGCCGGTCAAACATCAACCTCTGGTCCAACAGAAGCAGCCATTCCAGCAGCAACCGGTCGAACAACAGCAGCCGAGCCAGCAGCCAGCGGTCCAAGAGAAGCAGCCGAGCCAGCAGCAGCCTGGCCGTCGTCTCAGCCCTGAGGAGAAGCGCGCCACGGCATTCAAACATCGGCAAGAACTTGAGGTTTGTCGTTTACATACATTGGCACCATCGAGTATTTGACTATTGCAGAAACTGGCACCATTTGAGAGGCAGATGCGTGAAGAACAACTTGGCATTCGAGAGGTCCATGCCCCCAGCACGCTCTACTTCGGCGGCTTCACGTACATCCGTACGCCCTTCTTCCATGACTACGTCGTAAGTTCTGATTTCTCTCGTGTCTTATGAACGTCTCTTCTTTTAGCTGCCACACCTCTTGCGCGACCGCTTCCCAGGATTCGTCGAGGAGATTGAGGAGATCGAAGGCAGCTTCGACCCGGCTCGCAAAATGCCGCCCATCCCTGCCCGAGATCGCAAAGTCTCCAGAGAGAACTACCCGCGGCCGTACACTGGACCGCGTCGTCGCACCTCTGGAGAAGTCGAAGAGCAGCCGATCCTACAACGGCCAGCCGAGGAGCAACCAGGCGAGCAGCAGCAGCCACCGGTCCAGCAACAGCAGCCGGTCGAGTATCAACCGCCGCTTCAACATCAGCCGCCGCGCCAGCAGCCGCCAGTCCAACTGAAGCAGCCGGTCGAACAGAATCAGCCATTCCAGCAGCAGCCACCGGTCCAACATCAACAGCCGGTCCAACAGCAGCAGCCGGCCCAGCAGAAGCAACCAGCCCAACAGCTGTATCCAAGCCAGCCGCAGCCACCGGTTAGGCAGCAACAGCCGGTCCAACTGAAGCAGCCGGTCGAACAGAATCAGCCATTCCAGCAGCAGCCACCGGTCCAACATCAACAGCCGGTCCAACATCAACAGCCGGTCCAACAGCAACAGCCGGTCCAACAGAAGCAGCCGATCGAACGTCAACCCCTGGTCCAACATCAGCCACCGGTCCAGCAACAGCCGATCCAAGAGAAGCAACCGGTCGAAAAACAGCAGCCGAGCCAGCAGCCAGCGGTCCAAGAGAAGCAGCCAGTTCAACAGAAGCAGACGAGCCAGCAGCAGCCTGGCCGTCGTCTCAGCCCTGAGGAGAAGCGCGCCACGGCATTCAACCATCGGCAAGAACTTGAGGTTTGTCGTTTACATACATTGAAACCATCGAATATTTGACTATTCCAGATGCTGGCGCCATTTGAGAGGCAGATGCGTGAAGAAGAACTTGGTATCCGAGAGGTCCATGCCCCCAGCACGCTCTACTTCGGCGACTTCACGTACATCCGTACGCCTTTTTTCCATGACTACGTCGTGAGTTCCTATTTCCTTTGTATCCTGTACACAACCGTCTCTTCTTGTAGCTGCCATGCTTGATGCGCGACCGCTTCCCAGGATTCGTCGAGGAGATTGAGGAGATCGAAGGCAGCTTCGACCCGGCTCGCAAAATGCCGCCCATCCCTGCCCGAGATCGCAAAGTCCAGAGAGAGAACTACCCGCGGCCGTACACTGGACCCCGCCGCCATGCTGTCATTCATTAGTTGTCCTTATCCTTATTAATTTTGTCATCTTATGCAATAAAACGAATCGCATGTATGTCTTCGTCTGGAGCAAATCAGCACAGTAGTCGACCATGCTCTCTGTGGCTGATTTTTCAGACAGTGGATGGGGAGCTCTTAGTTTCGGGATTTTAGATTCTTCACATTCCTACATTGTCAAGCTCTACATGACGGTCCCTTATTCAGCAGCCCTAGGAGAAGCCGTGTGAGACTTACGATTTGTTTGCCATTTCTCTGCTCGTGACTATTGCTCACTCCGAGCTTTCCGACTGGACTTCTCCGAGCCGTCTCCTTCCTCCTGACCGTCTTGGTCTTCTTCTGGCTTATGGCTTTTCTTCAGAGCAGCCAAAGCGGAGACCATAAGCCAGCGGATGAATTCGTAAAAGAAACCTCGATAGCTTCCCAAAAACCATGTGTTTGTTCAACGAGGATCATTTATACAACAAATTAAAGTTAGGATAACAGAAGAACTGCTGCAACCGACGAGAGGACTCCAAGGATATGGAGCGAGTCCGCACCCGACTCATGTGCCAGTCCGTACCAAACCACCGCATTCGGAGTGTATTCGTTGCACTTGCCATTTTGCCAGTGAGCCCCGATCTTGCACATGCAAAGATACGATCCATATGTGTTGACGCACACTTCGTGGGCTGAAAAGTTTCGTTAAAAGCTTGAACACATTTTCTGAACTTCTTACGTTCAGGGCACGCAGGATTGACCGTATCGGCGCACTCGTTTATATCCACGCACTGCTGCACCTCATGGTTGTAGTAGAGTCCTTTTTCTTCGCAGTCACATGTCAAGTTCCAGTTGTTCACGAGCATCGCTCCCACGTTCCGATTGCGTTCTGAGTCAACTGAACAGGTCGTCTTCTTGAAGTGCGTATGTTTATGGCACATCGAAAACTCGCAGGTGTCGGGACGTCGATCACGCGCTCTATCACAGCACGGATTGGGGCAGAAACTGAAATTGATCGCTTGTAGGATGATAATTGCTTCAACGTTCGTACCTTTCGATTGCGCACTGGTACTCCTGCCCGTCCCAGTCAAACAAACTCGACGATGTTTCGGGATACAGAATGCCTGGTTTCTACAAGCTCATTAGCCTTGCCGTGGAACTCGTGCTTACATATTTCTCTCCGTCTGGTCCTATATCGCAGAAGGGAAGCGCCCGAAGGAGAAGCAGGTGATTGTGTGCGAAGAAGCAGAAGATGTAGTTGAAGGTGGCGTCGTACGAGTTTATGGCGTCCATGTGGTAGTTATGGAAGAGGATTTCGCTGAAAATCCAAAGTCCTGCTCTCCGTATCCACCCACCGTCCGCTTACCTTATCGCCTGAGGATTGTTTTCAAATATTTCCGGAAAGCGATTACGTATACTGTCTTCTATTTTGACAACGCAATTCTGAAATTAGCAGTTCCAAGCTTCAAGCCAACCCAACACGCCAGACTCACCTTTATATGTCTCCTGCACAACTCCACCAGAGCATGGTTCAAGTTTCCGGTTTTATTAGGGAAGCTGGAGACTTTCAGCCGTTCACCGATTGACGAACGGGCGTACCGGCGTCGGATCCGCGCGTAGTAGGCGATGACGCCGGCACTGTTGATCAGGCTGTCGTTGCTCAGCCAACCCCTCTCGGTGAGGTTCTGGTTGAGGGTTTCCACGAGTTGCTCGTTGAACAGATCTTCGAAGCGACGCTGCGCAAGCACGAGCGTAACGAGCGAAAGAAGGAGCGATCGACCGATCATCATGGAAGCAGAGAAGCGATGTGAGCGTCTGCGAGGTGAGCATCTGCAGACTGCTAGACAGACAGGGCTGCTGCACGAGCTGTCTGCTAGACAGAAGGCTCATGTCTGCGATTCTAGAGTAGTCCATAAACAGTCCACTCGTCTTCTCTTCTTCTTCTTCCCTACAATCGGTGCCCTCACAAGAGAGGGCTCTCGTGCCGAGAACCTCACTGAAGGGCCATTCACTGGAGATTACTGTAGACAGCTGTCTGGTAGACAGAAGACCCTCGACTCTGGCCGGGTGATTACCATCTTGTGCACCCAATCACACCCAAGAAGACATAAATAGAACTCTTTTATCGCTGGGAGAAGGAGGGCAGAGGCACGGTGCACCTGTGGAAGGCGCACGTGCACTTCGACTCGTTCTGCACCATGCGGAACTGTTCGTGGCTGTGCGCGAAGATCTGCTCCAACGACTGTAGTCGGCCCACCAAGGAGCAGGGATTCTCGCGGGGCCCGGAGAACCGCGGTCTCCGGTGCTGTTCGGAGAGGCACTCCAGCACGAACGCCCAGCTGAATCTCGGAGCGTGAATCTCAAGGAGGACCGCAAGCTTACTACTCATCGGGACACGTCTTCGGTCGCTCGAGGCCGCGGTCGGGGCGCGCGAACGCGTTCTGGATCTCCTCGAAGGTGCGCTGGAAGTGGGGCTCGGCGCCGAGCGTCGCGCACTCCCAGCAGAGTACGCCGAACATCCACACGTCGCTCTCGGGACGGTGCTTAGGCGCCACGCGGTCCAAGGAGCAGACGATCTCGGGCGGGAGCCAAGGAATGGGTAGGCGCGGGCCGAAGTCGATCGGGAGTCCAAAGTCGCCTAGTTTGGCGACGCAGCTGGAAGGTGCGACTACCGTAGTCCGCTTTAGGCGAGGAGAGGCCTACCAGTCGAGCTGGCGATGCGTGAGAAGGACGTTACGGGCGGCGACGTCGCCATGGGTGAACTCGTTCCCCTCGATGTCCCGACTCTCGTGCAGGTACTTGAGCGCCTCCGCCACCTGGATCAGGACGTGGAGGATGTGGCGCACAAGGACCGGCTGGCGGTGGCCTTCTTCCTTCCGCTGCAAAGGGACAGTTAGCCTTCAATGACACTAGAGGCTTAGGTGGAACGAACCCGGATCTCGTCCTTGAAGAACTCGGCCATGGATCCACCTGGAAGCCACTCCATGGCGAACATGGGACGGAACGCGTCGAAGGAGAGTTTGCTGACGGCGATGATCTTGACGATGTTTTCGTGGTTGAGTCGGCTCATCCTCGCCGCCTCCTCGAGCAAGCCGATGGACTTCTGGGGCATCGGATAGCTCATCTGAACGGACGCTATCAATGTCCTCTAGTGGCCTTAGGCCAACCTTGACGGCGGCGAACTTCCTCTGCTTGTAGCGCGACTGGGACCTCGAGAAGACGTAGCCCTTGAAGACGAAGCCGACGGCGCCTTGGCCCAGCTTGTGGTCCGTCAGTTCGATGAACATGTCGTCCACGAGGTGCGGGGCCAGGACTAGAGGGAGGAAGTATAGGCAAGGAGGACTTCCAACGCGGGTTTACCTCGTTTCAAGTACTTGAGACGCCTCTTGTAGGGGTATATGGAGTCCGGCGCTGGAAGACATGCCTTCTTACCGTCTAAAGGCAGGCTTGAAGACGAGAAGGTCAGATGTTTAAGGAGCCAGAAACGTTTAAAACAATTGATTCTTATATCCCAAACGTTACTTGACCATGCCACATGCTCCTCTAGGTTAAGAAGCGCCTCAGAAGGGAAAAGGCTCTCCTCAAGGGTTGAGCCAAGAGCCGATAGGCCCCATTAAACGAATCGATCTCAGGAATTACGCAGATCCTTTGTGGACCTACCCCTCAAGTATG
Source organism: Steinernema khuongi (assembly GCA_016648015.1). Taxonomy (NCBI): domain Eukaryota; kingdom Metazoa; phylum Nematoda; class Chromadorea; order Rhabditida; family Steinernematidae; genus Steinernema; species Steinernema khuongi. The sequence goes on along the minus strand of JADLIF010001858.1, from coordinate 125,865 downwards.
TAAGGATTCAATAGCAAGTAGGCGCCGTGAGAGGCCAGCCTCCAGATGTCCTTCCTCACTAGAACATCGAAATAGCATCCGATTCGAAAGTGCACAACAGCGTCGCCATATCGACTGATCGCGGCTCCGCGCTGGCGCTGCTGACGACGACGCGCCAACCTATAAATCGGCGGCGTCGGCCCTTCGCTCCTCGCTCGCCCCAAACAACGCCTAAGAATGGGCGCGTAAACGGTGAAAAGGCGGCAGTGTGTTAAGAACGTCGTCTTCTGGACCCATCCATGTCAGCTGCAGCTACTTCGGCTTTGCTCGGCTTCAAGGTAGGATTTCACGGTTATCGCTTGTGCTCGCTCTCAAGCTTATTATTCAGAGTGACCTTAAAGTGCACCTGTACTTTTTATTCCCCTTCTATCCAGTTTTTTGCATTTTTTGCATCATTTCCTCGCTCCCTGCAACTTCGCACGTTCCACGCGCCTTTAGGATACCCCCTTTATTTCCAATATAACCAATATAACCAACTATTACCCCGTTAAAAACCATGCAAAAAACGTGGATATAAAAAGGAAACAAAAATCACCAAGAAAAAAGGGTCAACATTCGCCTCGAAGAAATTCGAAGGTCCGTTTCAGGTGCGTCAAAACTATGGGATACCCTGATTCGTTACTTCTAGCCGTTTTCTCGACTTTTTTCAAGCAGTGTAGGAGGATAAGCTTATTTAGGGAGTTTTTGGTCGCTTTTCCCTTTGATATATGCATTTTTTGGTTAGAAAACAGACAGATTACTGGTCTAGGGGGTGTCAGGTCAAAAAGGACGGAAATCTGGGGAGAATCACGGCAAATCGTGAATCCCTGCAAAGGAGCTGATAATGAAGGTAAAATAAAGATTCCAAGCGTAAATCCATTACTGATTCACTCAAAAGAGCAATTTTAACCGACCGTTTTCTCTACTTTTTTGCAAATAAGACCATTTTTCCATGCACTAGGGATGAAACGCCCAGATGCGGTTCTTTAGATTCCTTGACGACTTTCGGTTGCATCCGCGCTGTGGACTTCCGGCAACCAACGTCTTCTTCGGTTTCTTATCATTGCACCCCTTTCAGGAACAAGTAGCCGTGGTTATTTGCTACTGGATGGGTCCAAGAAGGCACTAAGAAGATACGACGCGAGAACCGACGATCAAGATCACCACAACGGACTACATAAGGCCCCAACACTGACACACGGGAAGATCGACTGGAGAATCACCAGATTCTTGAGGACTGGGCGACGGTCCTTCGCAAGGACACGAGGACTGTTGCATCCCACCACCAAATCGACTACAGTAATCTACAAAGAGCTTAACTTGGCCGGCAACCGGACTACGAACCTCATACAAGAAACGGCAAGTCGTACCGTACGCGCTGGAGAAGTGCGCGGTGAGGTTCAAGAAGAAGCCTGGTACGTGCTACGCAGTCTCGAGCACTTGCGCTCACACCGAACCTGCTGAAGCCCTCACGTAGAAGACGCGTTGCATCCCACAACCCCAACCACCAAGAAGCAGCGGACCAAAGGACAGAACTGTCAACACGAGGCTTAGTAGCCGCCATGGAAGAGTGGCCTATTCGCCAGAAGAAGACAGCTAAGGTCTACTCCGCCATGACCAACCAGGGCTACATCTGCGCGTTCCTGTTTCACGCCTGGCCCCTGAGAGGTGGCCAGGAAGCGGAACCCCACGATAAAGCTTATGAACATTGACGTCTTCACAGTCATGGCAACCCTTCAACCACAATGGTTCGCCATCTACAACTCTGGACGAGTTCGAGGTCTCCGACGCCAAGCTTTACACCTGCAACGATGAGAAGTATCATAATGCACCAGATCGCCAGATTGGCCGACATTTTCATCGTTTGCTTCGCTCAACTCTAAGATGCCGGCGATGCTTGTGACCGCAACGTTCCAAGGAGGACTCCACGGGGTGGGCTACGGTAAGTTTCCCTCGTTTCCCAGCTCAGCCTGTGGAACCCAAAGTGACACTTTCTGTTTAGCCAAAATAAACCGTTCTAACCACGACGGCCCTCGAGGAGTCCAACGACCAATTAGGACGCCCTGGATGAAGACCTCGGAGTCCAACCACCCCTTGCAACTGGCCCAATGGAGGGGACTCTATTGCGTCAAGTGGGTGGGATACGGTAAGTCGTGCTCCACAAGCTTTCCCCGTCCTAACTCATTCTTCTTTGCAGCACTTTCCACGAACTGCCTGAAAGACCCTAACTCGACGATCCGCTCCTGTAGTAAAGCCTCTGACCACGGGTCACAAGGCTTTATGGTGGTAACAGCTCAACTGCCAGCCACGTGCACACCAAGGGACGTCCTCTACACGCGACCGGTGACGATCCGGAGTGCAGAGATGTCCTCTCCCCGTCTTACTCACCCGCGTCCTCCCAAGCCGGGATGATCAAGTACCTAGATGATGCAATCCTCGAAGTAAGGACAAAGAACGAAGACGTTAATGACAAACTGACGCGCCTCGCCCCAACACCGCAGCACAGGGCTTTCAGAGATAGTGAAGCCTGCACGACTCTCCGAGATCCGAGATACAGATTGCTCCTCACCACGGCCCCTCTACAGTCGCCTACTGTAACCACAAACGGCACCACAACGATGGGCGCTCTACAAACGACGCTTATCAAGATCGTTGAGCGCCGCGAAGCGATCGCAGAACAACAAATGGCCCGAGCTGCTCGCCGCGACGCCGACGAACCGAAGGAACCCAAACACAGCTCTCAGCAGCACAAGAAAGGGACCATCGCCTTTGCCGCAGCCACAACAGCGCGTAGATCTATACGACGGTCCTAACGATCCACTCCAATAGTGAAGACTCTCGGAGATCACCAGCACGGGCCACAAGGATCCAAGACGGCCCTGTCACGCTTAGCCCGCCTCCTTCCCAAAACAGAGAGTGCGCCAACCTCGCACCAGTCTCCCTTCGGTCCCTCTCTAGTATGTTTGGGTTTCAGAGGCCCCACAATACCCACCTTCTTGACAGCCCTTTCCATCTCCGCTGCTGACTCTGCTCAATTGTTCAAATGGCGTCTGGACAATAAATTCCTTAGTACCTTGAGATCGAAGAAGATATTGTGCTTATATAGGCCCTGTCCCATCAAACCCCCATCTCCTAAGGCTCATCTTCGGTTCAAAGTCGTCTTAGCCCGCCAAAGAGAGAAGACATTCCGGGTTATGGCGGACAACTTCTTCTTTGTGCTTTACGAATGAATCCTACGCCTGCAAGCCTTATAAACAGCTCTACGTAAAGGCATATCCCTAGAGAATCTAATCGCTTCGGGCCTCAGAAACCATCTAGCAACCGGCGCTGGCTCCTGTAAACAAGTAGGAACGGAACCTACGTTTTAAAGCCTCCTAGGCAGCTCTACTTATGCACCCACAGGCACTCACACTAGATTCGAGCTATGAGTGCTTTGGGTCAATAACTGACCCTCTAGAAGCATAGCAAATCTTAGGAAATCTAATGGTTTCAGGCGCCCAAGACCGGCTAGGAAAGAAGCCTACGTTTGCAGAACCAGAGGAGGGCGAGGGTGTAGACGGCGAACATGGCGATGACGGCGGCCCAGGGCGTCATGTAGGAGTAGGACTCGACGCATCGCTGCTGCTCCGGACTCAGCGAGTGGTTGTGGTGCGGACGCTCCATCGATCGATGTGCTCCTCTAGCCCGAAGAAGGAGAAGAGGCGCCGGGGAAACCGGTTTCTAGCGTCTTCGCCGACCGTCGGTGACGTCGGAAAACAAGCCCGTCTGCCTACTTGGCGCTTGGGTGCTTTGTGGTGGACATGTGAGTCCCCCACTCCCCTAGGAATGTCCCTCGGAGGCTCCTGACACGAAAGACGTAAAATAAATACTCTCACTGGCTCTGCCTATGTACAACAACACAGTCACACCATCGTCGTGTCGGCGTCGAGCGCGAAGCCGCCGACGGGTCTCCGCGGGTCCCGCAACGGGAACTTCGGCGAGCGGCTCAGCGACCGGCGCAGCTGGCTCCCGCGACGAACGACCTAAACGTAGGTGTACTTGAGCGGCCGGTGAGCCTGCGTCCCGCCACTCACCTGCGCCCGGATGGAGTCCATCCGCTGCACGGACTTGCTCATGTCGTCGTTGGCCGCCGCGTCGTTCTTCAGGTTCCCGCAGCACCGGAACGCGCACACGCAGCCTGAAACTCAGGTAGGGTCGTGGCGGGACCACTGCACCTACAGGTGATGAGGACGGTGAGGAGGACGGCGATGCCGACGGCCATCAGAAGTGACAGGGTGCCCGTATCGAAGCGGTCTTCCGGCTCTCCGGTGAGCTCGAGGTGCAGATCGTCTGCAAGGGGGACCTTTCTGGGCGCGGCGGGACCACACACTCACTGACTATCTGGACGAGAGCGTCGAACCACTGGTCCGTTTGGATGAGGTGGTTGATGCGCGTCAGGATCGCCTTCCGCTCCTCCATCGTCACGTAGCGCTCGGCTAGGCGCGCCGGCCAGATGATCACCTAAGTAGGGGTACTGTAGGTTCAGAGTTCAGAGGACCATCTTCTAGGGGTACTGGGGGATCAGGGAAAGTCCAATGGCTTATCTTGTTGAGGTCAGAGGAGTGACCACTTGTATCTAGCTGGAAGAGTCAAGAGCCCAAGGATCAAGGGTGGGGGTCTACCGGGTTACTGTAGCAAGGGGACCAAGGACTCACCTTCTTGTAGTGTCGCCAGACGAAGATGATCACGGAGTTGCCGCAGTCGCCGAGCGCCCAACGGCCCTCCAGCGTCTTGCAGAAGCTCTCGGCGCGGTCGGTGAGTTGCCTACAACGAGCGTTGCAGGACCCAGGACAGGGCGGCACAGCCTACTTCTCGGAGGGGGAGTGGATGGTCATCTGGAGGTTGTTGACGAGCGCGACGGAGACGATGAAGCCGTGGAATGGAGAGGCGGTGGACTCGCCCGACGAGCACTGGGACCGCCGCTGGCAGTGGCACGGCGTCCCCACCGCCACGTGCTCGAGGTTACGGTTCAGATTGAGCACTGAACATCGGAAATTTACCAGGTGGGTGAATATTTTGAGGGTGTTAAATTATGGGCCTGACCCAGGAAATGTCTTAGAACGAGGTTTAGGACCTTCGCACACATCATCGTTCCGAGACCCGTGGTCCCATATTTCCCTCACGTTCATCCTCTCTGATTTCCTAACCCTCCGGGACCTTTTTCTAGCCTGTGGAAGGTCCTTAAAGCCCCTTTCGAACGTGCGACCTTTACCACCGGGCCCTTCCGTCCGGGAGCCAAGGACTCACACTGGGTTTCGTTGAGAATGTTGTCGGGATCACAGACGTAGAGTTGGGAAGCGGCGGGTGGCCTGTGGCGGGCGCACTCGCCCACGCTGGGGCCGCGCAGGTCGGGGTAGGCGAGACTCGTCCACGGCGCGCTTCCCCCGACGACGAGCGCCGTCGCGAGCCACACGGCGAAGGCGGCGCGCATCTTCTCGTCGCCGGCCTTCTTCGATCTCGCTGCCGGGCCTAAACCATCGGTTCGGCTCCTTTCTCTGGCTCCACTCGAGACGCGGTTGGGTTCCTGAAGGGAAGAGTTGAGGGGGTTGGAGCATGTAACGCGCAGTCCCGCGGTGTTGGTGACTTTGCCCGCGGATACTTGAAGGTGTTGGAAGGGGATCTAGAGAGAGTGGACCACTCAAAGCCTCGAAGAAGGTCCTAACCGCACGGGACCACACGCAGCGCTATCCAGAGCGACAATCTCTAAGCCCAGAGACTCCCAACAACGGCCTAAGAAGAAGCCGGAAGTGGAGGAGAATAAACAAACAAACGTAAACAAAGGAAACGTCACACGTTCGGAAGTTTGGCCCAATAGTGGCGACGGTCCTGTCTTCTAGAATGTGCTCCCCCATCCATCTCTGTCACCATGTCTTGCTCCTCGTAGGTAGAGAGCATAAGAAGGAGCTGCAAGGTCTCCCCCTGGCCGAAGACTCGAGGCCACGGCGCCGTGACAGGTCCGCTGTAATCGCCACGAAACAACGCGTAAACACCGAAAATCTCACGACATTCCATGTTACGAGACACGGGTCCCGCCACGATCGGAGTCAGCTGTCATCCGGCAAAGTGCACGAAAGTGCTCGGTGACGTCGCGGACCTCAGGAATGTTTTCCCGAAAGTGTGCTGAAGGCGATCTTTGCAGGACCCGTCTTTGATCCGTGGGAATGTTTGTCCGACGGGGTGATTGGTGGCGATCGCGGTCTTGAGTGGATGTTTAGGGGACGCGGTGGAGGAATGTGGGTCGTTTTTCGTGAGTGATGAGATGGACATCGCGTCGATCGGCCGCGTTGATCAAAATACGAATCTCGAGGAGGAGACCATCCACTGGACATTGATCTCCCTAGGCCGCCAAGAAACAAGAGGCACACCGCGGTCGATCGTTGTCTAGTCAGGGTGTTCGTAGTGGGAGCCAAAATGAGTCTCGGGTTGCTTACAGACAAATCTAGACTTTTGAGCAGGATAGACTCGTAAAGTTCGCAAGTGCCACCCACTGTAGACGCGAATTAGACATAGACTACAAGAATCCTGGATCAAAGGCGATCGGCAAGGACTGGATCAAGTAGGGAAAGAGGCCCATCCCTGCCACTCAACAGTAACTCAGTCGTGAATCCTGAATACACTGTCTAGTCAGGGTGTTCGTAGTGGGATCCAAAATGACAAATGACTCTCGGGTTGCTTACAGACATGTAAGGTCTAGACATCTGACCAAGACAGCCTATCGTAGCGTTCTCGACTACTTCCCACTACAGACGCGAAGTAGACATAGACTACAAGAATCCTGTCTAGGACTGGGTCAAGTAGGAAAAGAGGCCCATCTTCGATAGTCACCTCCCCCTGAATACAGAAGGAAGCCGAGAAGTAGCACAACGAGGGCTGGCCTCTCCCGCGGCGGCTCACACAGATCGCTCATGGTTTTTGGCGAGCCGCTCTTTGATGTTCTTGCCGGATTCCGGCGTCGTTCCGAGAATCATAACTGACACTTCACACTTAACGCGGCTGATTGACTGCCGCCGGCGGCCTCACACTCCGCCTGTCACTCAGGCAACTCATCGCCGATCGAAGCGACAGTGCGACACTCAAAAACACGCGTCCGGGAATTCCAGGCGCCTGTCTCCCGGGCTCCCAGACGGAAGAAGACATGCAGAGCCTCTTTCAGGAGTTGGTAAGAAGAAGATCACTGGCGAACATCTCATTCCCTGATTTCGAGGGTCCATGAATCGCTTCGGGACCGAATATTTTCTATTTATCACACGTTCGGTCATTTGACCGTCGATCGAGTTTCAACAATAAAATAAAAGGTTAGGGTCCCGCCACGATTTTAAAAATACTGGACCGAATAGTTTCATACCTTGCAGAAATATCCCAACGAGTTTGGAATTACCCAGATCGAATGGCGTCGTGCCGGGACACGTCAGCGAAAGGGGACCCCTTCGACCCTCAAAGGGTGTGCTACTCGTGTTTCAAGCGTGTGAGCACGTCGTCCCCTGCAGTCTAGGCTCCCGAAACGCGTAACGACCACCGCGAAGGAGGTGGCAGTCGGGCCCAAAATAAGGAAAAAGAGCAATTAGAAGAGGTCGTTAGCTGGCGACGAAGCCAAGGCAAAAACGACTCATTAGAATTAGCGATCGTGGCGGGACAGGAAGCGGAAAGTGGTCAGGTCGGTGAGGGAGAGACGACGTCATCTGTTTTCTGTGCAAGTGCATGGAAATGTCATAGGTTCGTCCAGGACCAAACATCGGATCAGCTGTTGCAATGTGTTTCGACCTCTCAGGAAGAAGAAGGAGGGAAGTCTGCTCTTCCCTGCCCAAGAGTTTCCGGCTGAGACCGACTGTGCAAAGTCTGAGTCTCCGAGAATGCGATAACTCTTGCAAATCAGACAGTTCACACGTTCGGACGCACATCTACACACAGGGCCCTTGATAAATCATTAGAAGAGAGAATCTTCCTGCGAAGGAGGAGAACAGAACATACAGTACTCTAGGCCTAGTCCTGCGGTAGGATTTAAAAGGCTTTTCCCCTGAATCAAGACGTTCTAATATCAAGGGGGGTGAAGGTATCAGCTCCTACTTGGAGCTTCTATAAAACGTCCCAAGAACATAAGGAATCTCTTCCTTCCTATCGGAGAGAGCCTCGAGTCCACGACCCTCCGAAGTTCTCTCTCAAGTACCGTAAGACGGCGGATTAGAAAATTTTAAAGCCAAATCCAGCTAGTTTAAGCTAAAAGAAGCCTAGCCTCCTTTGGGAAGGTCCACAATGGTCGGGGGGAAGGAGGGGTATGCAAGTATGCTAATCACAGAAAAACCGCGGTTTGGACACAGAGCTACTTGTCCGTCTTCCATCAGCTCTCCAAGAAGGTCGGAAAGATCACGAATTCAGTCGCGACCGCGAGGGACCGAAACATTCCAGTCGAGCGGCCGCCGCCGATCGATAGGCGGACAGCCGAGCCTCTCTCCGAAACTTGGATCGGACCCCCGCTGGAAGGGTAAGGAGAGAGAAGACAGGAGGAATAATAAGGAATATCACACGATAGAACTGAATCAGACGAAACATAAGCAATTACTTAAATGAAAAAAAGTAAATAAAAAAATGCGATATATCAAAGAAAAGTGAACGGCGCAGTTTAATATATGTCCAGATTCAAAAATTTGGGTTCTTCTTCTACAGAAGCAGAACACCGCCGACTTCCTGTTCTCCTAAGCATTTTTTGCGACGAATTAAGGGGTTCATATTTCACGTTTTTTGGTTCTGGAACCACTAAACTTCAGAGTTGAAAAGAGTCCATTTAGTCGTATCAAAAAATCGACTACAAAGTCAACAGAACCATAAACTGTAGGAATCAATTCTCCTAAAGAGCGAAACATAACGAAAACAGTCGTTAAATTTAACTGAAGTAAAAAAATCGACTTTAATCCACAGAGAGGGAGCGCTCCAGCTTTCTTTGTTTTGTGAACATGATTAAAATATCGAAAAAATATATATTTTTTCTTTTCGATAATTTTTACTCATTTTTTGTTGTCTCGGATCGGATCACATTGCTCGAAACAAAAATGTGATCCTCAGATCAGATTCCCGCGATCGTTGTGGGACATTGTTTGTACATCGGTGCGGGACCTCGAGTAATGTGATCTGATCTAACACTAGCCTTTAATCACGTAAAAAATCGAAAAATAAAAAAATTTTTTAAGTCCGAAATATAACACAAACGGTCGTTAAATTTGATTAAAATAAAAAAATCGAAAGTCCTGAGCCCACAGAGAGGGACAGCTTCAGTGAGCGTCGCGGCACGGCTTCTCCTTCTAGGCGACACGGATCAAACCCCAAAGTCCGGGGAGAGGGAGAGCTTCTAGCAGGTCCTCCTCGGGCCGTCCTCCTATGCTCGGGCGCCGATAAATCACGGAATCTCCGTTGGAACGCGGTCAAAAAGCGCGTCGTGCGTCCCGAGTGGAAACGCGCGATTCTCCGCGCGCTAATAACTCCAATGACTAAGGCGACTAATGCGCCCAAGGGCCCTTGAGAGGGCGGCGCTGCGGGTGGCCCTAGGCCCGTTACACCGTCATCATATCCTCGATAATTGGCGAGGCTCCGGTAGAGGTACTCTCGCCGCGACCCATCAATAACCCTCGGGGGGAGGGGGCGCCCGGGAGGACAGGCGCCGTAAAACGGCCCGCTTTATGGATGTGTAAAAACGTTTCGATTTATGCGACCAGCCGATGAGTTATGACCGGACTCACGGAGATTCTGGCTCCCGCCACGTGACTTTCGCCACCTTCGCGGCGAGACCGCCTGCGAGGACACGTCCTCCGAGGGGACATAAACCCGCGAGAAGTGTTTTTTCCACTTTATCGCCGTCCGCTAAACAAACCAGGAAGCGGAGGCTCTGTCGAGCCGTAAATTAAGGTTTTTTTTGGCTGTACAGCGGTGAGAAGTTCCAGAGCTGGCGGGTGAAGAAGCGCAGCCATGCTAGAGGGCCTGATGGAGCGATAAATGAATCGGGAGGGACAGGGAGGGCTTCTAGAATGTGCCATCGTTGAAGGAGTCAAAACAGAGCGCTAAATAGGACAAGCTTCTAGCAAAGCTGGTAAGCGTAACCTGGCTACTAGAATGGCAAATCTAAAGAAGATCCTGGCTTCGACAAATGGACCATTGTCGACTTCCTCTGCATGGAATGAAGGGGGCGCCAAGGAGAACAACGTTTAGGCCTATAGAAGCCCAGCTACCTGTCTCCCCGCTCTCAAGAAGCTTGCTACCCATGCGATGGATCAAAAACCAATGGAGCGGTAACTTCTATCGTTACAAGCATGAACCTTCAATGTATTGCCGTCTGTCACTGTTCATCTCCGTAAATGGTCCCGAAGCGACAACCCTGAGTGCATGGATAGGGAAGGCTTCTGGGAAATTCCCTCCATTCAAGAGGGTCAAATCCAAACTCATTTTTGGGCCTACTAGGAGGCTATCCAGCTAGGGTTCAACGGCCGTGCAAGTTCGGCTCTCAGGAAGGGTCCCGAGTGGAATTTCGCCCAGAAAGAGTATCTCCCACAGTGATAAAGAGTTGACCGAAGCGTGGCTAATCTAGGAGCACTGATGTTTATGGGTCTCAAACTCTCCCTCCTTCATAGCAGAAGCGACCGACTACCGCACCAGGGGTCGCAGGTTCGATCCCCCGCTGAAGCACTGCTTTTTTATTTTCTACTTTTCTCTTTCCTGCGTTCTTGACCTTGTTTGCAAACACCCTAGCTCATCAGCGCCTCGAGCTGAGTTCTTCAGAGGACAGTGCCTGAAGAAATGTTGCGTTCCTCCACGCAGGACTTAGGCTAAGACGGCGCGCGTCCAGCTGACGGGCGCCCTAATCCCTCCAGGCAATTAATTATGCGTCCCTTTATTTACCAATTTCGTGGGAACGCCATTTGGACGCGTGGTCCCCTTCTTCTCGGGCGCCAGAGGCCAGAGGGAGTCCCCTTCTACAACTGCTTCTTTGGAGAGGATCGGACAGCCACTGGGAATGGAAGAAGTTAAGTAGGATCTTGCCAGAGGGGATTCCAAGGGACAAACAAACAAGAAGGGCTCATTTCTTGGCCAGAAACGTGCCATGGAAGGGTGCTGTTCCAGAGTACGGTAGATGCTAGGCTAGGCAAGGCTCAAGAACCAGGCTCTCCAAATACAGTAGGAATAAGCAGATCAGATCAAGACATAGGGTTCTCCCACCCCTGGTCCTTGGAGCCTAAGCACAGTATCCCCAGGAGAAGAAGGACCCGTTTGGAGCGCGTCGAGACGACCTTTCCCAATTAGAGGAGCAAGAGAGGGACTCGCCGGGAAATTGTCACTCCGAGACGCGTCTTATGAAATTGCGTCGCACTCTGGGAGGGCCAAACTCGATTCGGCGGAAGTATCTCGGGGAATTCGATCCGCGGACGACACCTCCGACGCAAACGGCGCCTCTCCCGCGCCTCGGAGCGGGATCAACGGGCGCGCTGACGAATGAGGCGGCTTAGGCACCGAAGGAGGGGCGCGCGCCGGGATTAGGACGCGGGCGATTTGCATAAAGATCGAAAGAGGGGCAACACGCCAAGGAGGCGGTGATGGATGAGGGGGGCCCCGCGATCCCGTGTCCGACAAGCCGCGGATCGCCGCCACCGATCGATGCCGATCGGTGGTGCTGTGCCGGAGAAGGTGCGCCAAGGGGGAGAGGAGAGGAGGGGCTTCGGGAAGGGTCGCGGCTAGGAGTGGACTCAGTATCCAGTGATAGTGGGTCGTTCATCCAGTGATAGTAGGCTCAATGATCAACTCCTGTGGCTACAGGCTCCAATCAACCGTGCTTCTCAGCGTCAACAAGCTTCTTGAACCTAGCTAGACCCAACAGGAAGCCACAAGGGGGTTTATAGAGGTGTCCATGGCCATCTGAGCAGGTTGGAGCTTGGAATAGCCGCGGTTAGAGGCTCTCGCGCTGCCTAGGAGTGCCTTGGCACTGGTGGCGTCTCTACAGGCAGTTGAAGATGGAGCCCAATCGTCAGTAGGGCTCAGGGGGTTTAGGGTTTCTACGACCATTAGTTCCTCACATTCAACACCAGGAAGGTTCCTCTGCCATCTCCCCCCAAGGAGTAAGACCGACACAGAAGGACCGAAGTTCTCCGACCTTCGAGGCTGAAACCGAAGACCCAGAGAGTCCGCCGATCTCTGGCTTCGAACTGAGCCTCTGTCACGTCTCCAAGGCTCAGCGGTGTAAAGTGGAATTAGCATCGGACACTCGGAAAAGCCCTCAAAGTACACATGTCACTTTCTCGTCATATTCCCCCGACGGAGACGAATGGGTTGCCCTGGAAAGACGAACGGACGACTTTTCCTGGACCGCGTGGATCTGACTAGCAATCCTTTCCAACTGTCCGCAAGGGATTGAGGCGAAATTATGTTTATCCGATAGCTCCTTGAGTGCATAGTGTGAATCTTAGCTGCCGGGACACAGATACAGGGTATAGACTACCGTAATCTCCCAAATTGGGACCCTCCGGTCATATGAAAATCATCAAGCGGTGTGCAAGATATTTAAGGCTGTTGTGCTGGTAGTGGCATCAAACGATAGAGCATTGATCTCTGGTTAGAATCCCAAAGAAGCCACCACAAGAAGAAATATTTCATAAATACGAATTTTTTTGTTCAAAAATTTGGCGAACTGGCTCAAGTGGCTATGTGCGCTGTGATCAGCGCCCCGAACTACATAATATCCACCACCTTTTGACTCGATCCGAAGAGATTACTTGGGAGTGTTCCCTAGTCAGCCCCCTCGTCTTTACTCTGATCGCCTATGGCTCGTGTTTTCCCACCCTTCTTTGCTTCTAGTGGGTGGAGGGACTTCTTCGCAATGTCCCCCCACGGCTTCAGAGGGATCCATCGCCACACTACTTGAAACTCCTTTGCGCCAAGGGTCTCTGGATCACCTTTCTCTGTCCGTCTGACTCTCTCACTCCTGTGGTCACAAGTAGTGACCCCCTGGCTCCAGAGATAATTTATACTTTGTACACAAGAAGGCGCCCCTCAGCGACGGTCGTTCATGAAGTCGTTCATGATCTTGTTCGGGTCGAAGAGGTTGGACGCGGACACGCTCTTCTTGCCGTGGGAGGCGAGGTGGCGTCGCGAGATGTCTTCGATGCGCTGGCGTCGCCGGAGCTCCTGGTCCGCGCTCACGGCCGGGGGGTTCTTGGCGAAGCGTCCCACCACGGGCGACGAGGTCCCTCCCGAGGATCCCGTCGCGCTCCCTGCGGAGCTCACACGTTTGTGGTAGATGAACTGAAAGAGAATCGTTTAGGGGTACGGTAGGAGCCTTCTTGGACCTTCTTTACCCCTACAGTGCGTCTGTCGTGAACGTGAGTCTCTCTCTTTATGTCTCAGCACGAAAGAAAACATGGGGAACGTCTTAAAAAGGGAAGAGGAAGAAATAAAAAAAGCGATGTACCCTCTGAGGGTCGAACCTGTGACCTCTGGAGTGATAGTCAAACGGTCTACCGAGGCTTCCGAGCTTCCGAAGCTTTGCAAAACTCAAAGCTCAAAAGTCGCATAGCCCTATCCCTAGTGCCAAAAGCCCCCAGGTTACGGTAGTTCAGGGAAGAACTCACATCGTCGTTGGAGTTGGTGTAGTTGATCTTGTTGTGCTTCCTGATGCGGTCTCTCGTCGCGATCAGGTCGATGCCGTCACAAGACTGCGCCGCGCCTGCAAGACCCCGGTCAGCCTTCATAAGCCACCGTAACCCACCGAAAGCGCTGTGGGAGCCGATGTAGGGCCGTGTCTCGCGGATGTAGAAGGTGGTCTGTCGCTGGACGGCGGGGTTCCTCGGCATCTGGGGAGAGTCGCAGGGGGAGGAGATGCGCGAGGTCGAGCTGAAGAAGGTCTTGGGGACCTGGGAGGGTGAGAGGACCTACTTGGAGGCGGAGGGACTGTCGCTGAGGAAGGGGACGGGCCGGGTGCGGGGGGAGCCGGTGGAGTCGAAGGAGCCCGAGGAGGTGGTGGAGGGGAGCATGCGTCTTCTGGCGGGCGGCGTCTGCGCCGGCTTCGTCAGATTCTCGATGAGACTCGAGGGCGACTGGCGTCGGAGCTTCCGGAGCGCCGCGTAGTAGCCGTCACGGACGCCGGAGAACATGAGGCCCACGAGGATGGTCCAGGCGCGGAAGGTGTTGGCGGGAGCGTGGGCCGTCGCCTGGCCGCCCAAGAAGACGCACTCCGTGGCGATGGCGTCCGCCGCCACCGCGAAGAAGTCCGGCTTGAAGCCGAAGTTCTTCAGGCCAACGTGGTACTCGCCGTACTCGGTGGACAGGGCGTTGATCTGAACATGCGACGTTTACAAGTTGGAGTCTTGGGCTGTGGTTCTGGGGGCCTAGGCTCTGTCGACCCTTCCCAGGCCCTGCTAATCAAAGATGTTACGGTTACGGTTAAGCAAAATCGCAAAAAATTAAAAAAATAATAAAAAAATAAAATCGTAATTTGACCGTAATTTTGCGTTTAAAAAATTTTTATTTTCTGTTACTTAAGGGTCTCATGGGGCCTAAGCCCTCCTAATCCAGTCAGGACTCACCACGTCGGCGTCCTCCATGCTCAGGACCACGTTGTTCAAGTAGGCGCCCATGGTGTCCACGAACTCCTGCTTGAGCTCCGGAGCGATGCCTTCCACGAAGGCGCGGAAGTCCTCGCGCTGCTGGCTCATCCTCATGACGATCCTCGCCGCCGTCTCCCCGTGGGAATGGTCGTAGCACTCGCGCACGATCTCCCTGAAACAGGGTCAGTTCCGCGCGGGACCGTCGGGACCTACTTGTAGAGCGTCTTGAGTGCGGGGTTCCGCTTGATCGGGACGTCCTCCGGAGAGGCGGCGAGGACGTCGTCCGAGAACGTCGAGTTCTTGGCGCCCATCGGTGTGCTCTGCAAGCGGAGCTACTTGTGAGGGGAAGCCTTGGGAGGGGCGCCACGGGCTAATGGACGCCCTAAGGAGGACGGAAATAGAAGAACGCGGCTTCGGTGACTTCAGAGGACGCCTAGTGGCTTCCCTTACGGGAGCGTAGAGAGTGTTCCAAGAATAGGACGTCTTGTGACGTTCCAAGACCGGCTTCTTGGGTCGGGAAGTGCGCCATGAGAGATGGAGGAAAGTCGGAGCAGATACAGTGTGACGAAGATGGGGTACGGTAGCGATATAAAGACGTAAACAGATGCAAGAAGCTCCCAAACAGAAAAAATGGTCTCGCCGCGGAGATCCTGTTCAGTCAGGGTCCAGACTCCCGTTTGGAGATATCTCCAGCTCATCAGGCTTGGGATTAGGCTCTGGACAGTGACATCAACAGGGGGGTGCATCAACAGAGAACATGTCCTCGTAAGACAGGCGTAGGTCTCGACACGATTAAAAAGCCTCAAATCACAAAGCGGCGACCTTTGAACTGACGGAGGCGCCTGCAGCGCGCATTAGCGTCTCGCGGACATGAGGACAACAGATGTGCGAGGAAGGAAATAAACAGAACGTTCCCAGAGAAGGACGTGGAACACAAGAAGGTCCTTGGGTCCCGACCGGAAGACTCGGAGTCGAATCGTCCCAATATAAAACAGCAATCAACACTGCCAGAGTCACTACCTTCCGGGAAGGAACTAGACAGGAAATCGTGCCGAGAGACGTCTAGTCTACTTTATGGACCGTTAAAGGCCGGGAAGCCCTCGGAGATGATGCGGAACGTCGGAAATCGTAAAAGTTAATTAACGACTCCCCGGGAAGCAAAGGGGATATGTCCTCTGTGAAGGAGCGCCTTCCGGTCGAGACCAATCGTGTCTGGACCCTTAGGGAAGGAAGTCTAGTTTCTTGCCTTTGCGGGAAACAAAGGAGCATCGCTTCTTTTGTTCATTACAGCCGCTTCACGAGGAGATGAAGGGAGCAGAGATCAGGTATGGCATGATACTAGACTTGGGTCTCACCACGATCACATGTTTAAATGTTTAGTCTCATGGGAATCAAACATTCAAGTGGTTACTCAGCTTTTTGGCAACACTGGGTAGACCTACCTGAACGCAATTCGTTTCGGGACCCAGTTAATCTCGACTCTTACCACGATTTAGGCTCCTGGAACTCGATTCCCTCCTTCGATTCCTGAAACGACCACTTGATCACCTAAACCAACGACCAAAAAGTATCATCTCGCATAAAGTAGCTCGATCGATGTGGGCGACCTGCACTGACCCTGTGTTCAGCGACTCCCGACGCGACAGCTGTCCTCTGCAGGGTTGACAGATGTAATCCGGAGGGAACACAACATGAGCGAAGGCGGGCCCGAAACATCCGATCAAGTTCCCATGAACCCTCCCGCGCTACAGTACCCCCGCGCCGGGAGTCAACAAGCAGGAGATAAAGGTGTGGGTCCCACGACGCCGGCTCCTGAATAAGTCCCGCCTCTAAATTATGCATTAATTTCGCCGGAAGACGCCTTCGCCACCCTCCGTCCTTTTATGAAGCCGCTTAAGAAGGCGGAAATCAGGCGCGGGCTCCCGCGACGAAGCTAATTGCCCCCAGGAAGACGATGAAAACAACCCCTGAACTCTCATTTCCGGGAAGATAGTCCCCGTGGTTAGGGATGAGACGTGTCTAGTCTGGAAGGGAATGAGACAACATGCCATTCAGGGCAATCGTCCTAAGACATCACCATTAGAGACGACTTGTATCCAATGTTCGTGGTGGGACCCTTCCAAAACAGTACAAAAAGGTTAGCCCTTCTGGGAGATCCCCTCACACAATTGTCCCACCGCGAAAACATGTGCAAAGGTGAAGCCTCTGGGAACGGTCTCACCACGAAACTCACCGTTCTGTGGTCGACTCTTAAACGCACGTCAGGACAACTGATCGCTTAGGCAGAGTGCAGAGTTGTAAGTTGATAGGTCCTGACGCGCGTGTTTTGACAAGGCGAGGGGGCGACGCGACCGAAAATAGGAAGAAGATGACGAGATGTTGCCCAGGAGAAATATGAGAGTTGAGGCGTAGGATGACCACCCACTACGCTGCTAATGGAGGGGTCCAAAGGTCCCACCGCGATTGGACAGAACGGTGCAAGAACGCATAGATTCCGGGGAGGTGACCACCAGAAGCAAGACCATATGTTTCAAAGCTCAGTGGTATTGCCCTGGAACGGGAGGACGCTCAGTGAGGGTTCGAGTCCCCTCTGGGCCAAAGATTTTTTTTCGCGCCTAATAAGGACCTGTGGACTTTTCTATAAGCACACTGGGAACAAGAGGGACGCCTGGGTCGAGAGTGAACTCACTCCTGGCACGTCTTTCGGACTCTGCCCTTGCAAACCACAGGCGTCGTTTTTAGAGTCCAAAGCTCAGCAGGATGCAAAGTGCAGACTCAGGAAAATCGTTTCAGGACCCCTTAGCAGTAAATATTGACAGTAGGCAATTGAGACCTTGTTGTGGCGACGAGGGCGTCTGGGTCGGTGTCCTCGTGTTTGCCCCAGGATTGTGCCTGCAATCAGAGGCGCTCGTGGGAGTCCACAGGAGACGGAAAGGCTTCTGTGGGAGTGTCAGCTACTTGGGGAGACGATCTTCTCACCGGTGGCCTTCTGGAGGGGGAGGAGGAGGCTATGTATTGTGAGTCCAAGGGACGCTTATATGCCGCCGAGAGTCGCCACTTCGCCGTCTTGGTCTATTGTTAGGCGCCAAATCCGGCTTGGCATTTCGATAATCCTCCTTCGGCGTCAGAAGCCGTCAGCCGGAAGGCTCAGCAAGGCAGCGGTCCACAAATAGAAAGGTCATAGCCAAAATAGACCTTGAGACAATGGGTCTCGACGCGAATGGCTCTCGCCACGAAAGGAGTCGGATAGAAGCCATAGGTAGGAAGATAGAGGTACTAGGGCGCGCCTTCTCTCCTTGACGCCCATCTAGAAGGACATCTCGTGAGGTCAAGGAAATTAACACTGGGACTTTCCAATCGCGGTAGGACCCAGAACACTGTCAAGTCACGAGTGGTGTGGGAGCCCTTCTCTGAGGAACACAAGCCTTTTCTATTCGGGAGCCTCTCTCGCGCACTTCTGAGTCATCTGGCCTCGGGACCCAAGTTGTCCTCAGAGGTGGTGGTCCCACCACGCGCAAGTAAACACTCTTTTCCCAAGGCACGGTATAACTTCGGGGCACGTCATCTTGGCAGCGAGATTAGGAGCGACGGAAGCAACTCTTGACGTAAACAATCGCGCTGCAGGAAATGTCGTACGTTCGGAGAGCAAGAATTCCTAAAAAGGGTAAAAATAAGGGCTTCTTTCTGAGAAGTGAGCTTTAGAAGCTGAGTGGTAATTGTAACGCAAGCTAATGTGACTTTTACCAGAAAAGGAGATAGCCAGACACCTCGTGCTGAGACCTACAGGGAAGAGCGACACCGACTTGCAGACAACAGTCTGCTCTGCAGACGCTGTCTACCAGGCAGCGGCAGTCACTTCTGCGTGTCATTAGAATGACGAGCGGTTGATGAGCCGAGACGCATTCCTAGCATTTTTGCACAAAAAAAGAATCTCGCGTCTTTTTCCGTGCGGGAGCCAAGATGAGGAGCTCTGCCTGGCTTACCCTGAGAAGGACTTTGACGCGTGCTCCCAATCTAGCACCGGGTTCCTTAAGTTGTGTCTAACCATGAGCAGGATACGGTATCATCGCAGGGAACAGACGCAGATACGGTAGGCTATAAGGCGATACCCCTTCGTCCACATAACTTCCCTTAACCTTTCCCCACTTATCTCCATTTTTAGTCTTCTTAAATGATATTTTTTGTTTTCGCTGTGGGAGCCGGAAGGTGGCAAAACAAAAACAACACCTGGCGCAGACGACAAGTGCCATTGTGATCTCTGGAAAACAAGGACGACTCACGGAGATCGCTCTCCAAAGCGGGGGTGCGACGTCTCCTGAGGCAGAGGGTCTCGCCGCGAAGACCGAAGACCTCGTCTGTAAACAAAAGATCCCCTTAGGCAAATGGAATCCCGAACGCTCATTCGCCATGCACGTTAAGAGGATTTGGCGACGAATATCATCGAGATTTCTTGGAGGAAAACGATCGCGTCGGGACCCGGGCGTCACGCTTCCGTGAATGGGGCGTCCAAGAAGTCAGGTGACGGAGTCTGTGGCGAAAGATCAAAGCAGTCTTCGAGACGCTCATCCATATTCTATGGAATTCCGATGAGATCATGATGGAGAGTCAGAAGAGTGTTTTTGGGCTCTGGAGCAGGGTACCGTATCCACAGATAGCTTCCGTTATGGATTCCGTTATGGATGCGGTACATAACAGGCCCCCCTTATTTATACAGATTGTTAGGATTAACGGAGTTAGCTGGGTTCCGTGGCTTAGATGTGCTACCCAGAAGGACTCAACCCTAAGCAAAGCTACCGTCTTAGAAGGCTACAGATGGAGAAGTCAAGGGCTATTTTTTCTGTACCACCATCAGTTATGAAGGATACCCCTGAAACTCTAATTGGATCCTAAGCGACAGGGTCCTAAGAAGAGTGTAGTTTGGTCTCTGGAGTAGGGTACCGTATCCACAACAGATAGCTCCCGTTTAGCTTCCACAACAAATACCGTATCCACAACAAACGCATACGGTACACAACAGGCAAATTTCGTTACCTTCTAGGGGTACATTTGGCCTCAGTCCTAAGCTAACCTACCGTCCTAGAAGACTACGGATGGAGAACATGAAGGGCCCATTGTTTCGTACCACCTGAAGAAGTTATAAAGGAACCCTTGAAGCTCTCATTGGATCCTAGGCGAGGGGGTCATTCTATCTCTGATTTAAGACCCTGGGGCAGTAGGTGGGATCTAAAGTCGATAATGACCACTTTATAGAGCTAAGAACACGTACCACGAAAGGACCCTGTTAAAGAAGCTTATCTTTAGCCTCTGAGGAAGCCGAGCGGCCTGCGTCTTCCTACAGGAAACGCCTCTCAAAGGATTCCCACTCTCCGAAGAACCGAGTCTCCTTCTCAAAATAGAAAGCGCGTCACGTCGCCGAGAGTAATTGAGTTCCATTATCCCCAAAGCGGAATCTACGTCAGCACGAGAAGCTCGTCCAGGCTTCTTCTTATGCGCAACAGAAAGCGCCTCGACTCTTAAGGATCACCAGAGAAGGCGGAGGACAGGAAACGGGCTCTTCGGCTCCAACGAGAATCCAAGCTCAAGTGGGAAGTACTGCTGGCGCTTCTCGTTTAAGTACACAACATCAAGGGCGTCGCGTCCGATCTAAGGATTCTCCACGGACTACGGTAATGGGTACAGCAGAGCGATATTCCTCAAGGACCCTAAAGAACAAAGAGAACCCCTCAATTAACACCTCCAGCTTCTTTGGCACAGAAGAAGACGTCAGCGGTGACGACTGTCCCTTCTCTAGAGATGAATAGATCTCGCTGAGATACGTCACCTCGAGAGTGCACCGTTTTTAGAGCTGTTGGCATGGCCAGAGTGCTGGAGCACAAGGAGCGGGGCTCGAGCACGGAGAAGGGGCCACTCCTGTTACCTTAAAGGATGGCTTCTGCGCCATTAGGACGTATAAAAGGTTTAAAAACAGTTAGAAAGCCTTAAAACATAAAAATAAAAAAAGCAACGCCCGAGGCAGGAATCGAACCCGAGAGGTCAACACGGGAGTCGAGTCTCTTACCGATTGAGCTATACGGCCACTTTCCTCCTACGTGAAAATGGTAATGTGAGCGTTCTAAGCGCAAATATCGAAACTTCCTAGGCCTAACGAAGTGTCTACTAAAGCTCATGAATATGTAAAAGGCTCCCGAGGCGAACTTCCTCCTCCCGAGACCAGCCTGGAGACCTCTCCTGAGGGAAACGAGCTGTGTACACGGCTGCAGAGCGCCAAACAACTCACAAGAAGGTGCAGCTGTCCGTGTGACAGCGGCGAGGGTGGAGTCCGTCAGCTGCTAAGAGCAGAGAGCACTACTTTTACTGCAGTTACACTCCCACGACGCTATTTCGGGAGCGACTTTATGCAGGCCATTAGGAAGCGGGACCTACCGTAGTGGGGGTGGCGGAACAACAGCGATGAGGCGAATGGTAAATGTCGCATGACCGGCCATCGCGGTGGGACCACGCTTTTGTACCCCAAGGAAAGCCATGAATAAAACAACCGCTCAGAAGCCGATACACCTCAGATTCAGGAAGCAAACTGGTCGTGCTGGGAAATTGCGTTCCGGGACCGCGTGACAGACAGGACACGTCGGTCTTGGAAGGAAAACAAATCGCAATAAAGACTCCGTCGTGCGTCACGATTCCGGAGAACGCGAGAAACGCTCCCAGGAACGCCTGAGTTCCCAAAGAGGCTCGTGGGACAAACGTGGACTCTTTTTGGGGTCCCGAAATAGATGGGCGAACATCTGAAGTTTCCAGGGGGTTGGGGACAAAGTTCTGTGCCTGTTTCGCGTTAGGACACGGAGCTTCTTGTGTCTAATTATCCGATTAATAAGTAAGTAGAAGGTGCTTAGGGGAAAGCGTCTCCTATCAGCCTAATAGAAGGACCCTTTGAAGCTCTGCGAAGGCGGCGTAGGTTCCAAAGGTCCACGTGGGCGAGAGAATGACGCTGGAGGTCCAAAAAATGGATTCCGTGACACGTTAATTTATTTTTACTTGGTTATTGCAGTTAGGTCCCGTGACGAAAACCCAAAAACGCGATAAAACACCCATTTTTCTAGGATCGGGCCGATCCACCGAATGAGCGAGTTTTACCAATCAAGTCTTCCAGGAAACGGGCCTATCCGGGAAGGGGCGATTCATAAAGGAGGTGGCACACGGACACGTCTGGGTCCTGCACGGATTGATGAGCTCGCGGGCGCGGCTAATAACAGCTGAGGGTGGCGCTTTCCCGAAATAGCGCAAGGAGAATGGCGGTGAGTCACGGCATTCCGGGGCCTCAAAGATCGTCTCGAGACGCACGCGAGGCTGTCAATCCTAGGCATGTTCAGAACCCGTGCTCCTTCTATGCTGTTCTCGAATGAGGCCGAAAGCTGGTTGGCGTCAAAGACAGAGCCCAGCAGGCCCTTAAGCGAGCGGACCCTTTTCTTTGCTCCCCAAAAAAGCTCAAATTTACGAGCGATATCACGAGTTAGAAGGCGTTAAGGAAGCGTCGAAAGTCAGAACCGTTAATCATCGGAGAGTGTACGGCCTTTGGAGGAACGACCCTCTGGAGTCCTCCTGGAGAAGAAGCACGACGATAGCTGTGGAATATTCCATTTCAGGAACCTGCCCCCTCACTCGTTGATGTAAGCAAACATGGCCAGAGTGGCAAGGTTTTATACATACTGTGGGGGGATATATCTGCTTTTGGCCTTTTATGCTGTAGTTTTGACCTCCTATAGTGTATACCTACGCTTCTTTGTCACACCCACGCTAGCTCGCTCTAAAGCATTTGACGAGCTTACTAAGGCCGCATCAAAATCTAGGATACACGCTACTACACAACTTCGCGGAGGGTGCCTTTTTATGACCAAACATTGAGAGTAATAGACGTGCTACTAGCAGAGCTGGTAACCGTAACCGTAACCGATATCGAAACTTTCGGCCACGGTTACCAGCTCTAGCTCCTAGGGCTGAAGTGCCTCGATCTTAACGGTCTCCCTGTCAGTGACCGTAATCATAAAAGGAGGTAAACCTTGAGGACACCTAAAGAAAAATAAAAATAAAGCAAAACATCCAGTAAGGCCAAAGCTTTAGGCCAAGTACTCAGACTAATCATAGCATGACTGTTTCATAGCTTTATAGTATTGGGGGGGGGGGGGTGTATGCCTTCTTTGGACTCTCTTCTTGTAGTTCTGACCTTATGATGAAGCTAAAACGATGGTTAAGGACCACAAAGAAGAACGAAGAAGTGGACACATTATAATACACAAAGCGAATAAAAGCACAGATATAATAAAGTTCTCCCATTATCTTCGAGCACTTCACAACAACATAAGCTAATAATAGCGTGGCCAAACCGTGACGCTTTGTAGTGGTTGTATGCCTCTTTTGGACTTTCTTCTTGTAGTTCTGACCTTTTATTTTTAGTTTGTGGCTACGTTTTATGTCTTTAACGTGGACAACAGATCCATTAGAGAGAATATTACTCCCGGGACAAACCTTGAGTACATCAATAATAAAGCTAATAATAATATAATAACGCCCCTAATAATATAATAATAATAATATAATATAATAACGTAGGAGGGGGGGGTACTTACTAAACGTGAAATTGAGATATTAAAGGCAAATACCCAGGGCATCACAGCTGAAGATATATCCCTGAATGAGGACCACAACGGGCGCGTCGAGACCAAACTCGACACGGTGCAGTGGGTCCGAATTAGTCGCTTCCGCCCAAGTGCGACAATCTGCCTAACACTTCCCACCTTCTTCCTCTTCAGAGTAATTGGATTTGTCCCCTTTTTTAGAGCCATTTGGATCGATTGTATCACTCAAAACGCAAATCCAATTTTCTTGCCAGGACGCGGAAGCTGGAGCATCAGGGGGAGGGGGTTCAGAGATCGTCGAGGACAAAGGGTCAAGAAGAAAGGAGCCTTTCGGTAAACAAAGACCTTCTTCATAAGGTGGATATAGAATTCTCATCACAAGAGGGCATGGTCCCGCGCGGAAATCTCTTTCATTAGGGCACATGATGTCCTACAACTATCAATGTGTGTCGTGGCAGGACCACCCCAACGTTTCGGGACCCTCAGCTACTACTTTATCGCCCCGAGAACACGAAAAGAACCAAACTCGTAAAATCCGAACTTCGGCCGTTCAAACACTAAACGTCTCGCGAGAAGTTCCGCTCGGGAGGTCGTAAACGGCGCGGATTAGAGGCCGCCGCGGGGGAGCCCACCTTGGAGAGGTGGGGGAGGGCACTACGCCCTGCAAACGCACTCGGCGATTGCGAAAGCGTCCTTAGGGACACGGGGTGCAAAGCTGAGATTCTTCCAGGGAGCAAAGGTCGTTTCCGCTCGGATTACTCCGAGCGGGCAGAATGTGCTGAGGGAGAAATGTGATACTTGGTGGAATGACCAAAACAGAGTTCCAAGGGACACCTATTTTAGATCGATTTTCAGCTTCCCGGGCCTTTTTATCCAAAAAAATCTATCCTCCGATGATTAATGGACGCTTTCGCTGCATAAATTCCCGACTGGTTCCTACTTTTACTAGAAAAACGGTGGTTAGGGGAGGAAGCAGGTCCTTAGGTTTTTAGGCTACTGTAGGGTCCTTCTTTCCAAAATGTGATCTCAAAGACACTTGTGGTCACCTTCTCTTCAGTAAAAGACTTCTTCTTGGCTCCCGGCACGACATCCAAGTATGGTCTCAAAAACAACTATACTGATAGTATAAGTAGCCTTATCTCGGCAAACTTTTGGTCACCTTCTTATCAACTCTACTGATACAAGTGGTTCAGTGCGGTAAAAGACCTCTATTTGGCTCCTGGCACGACATCCAAGTACGGACCTGATCAATCCCCGTAGCTAGAGGCCTCTTTTTGCAGACCCTCTGCAGGCCCTTAGCTCCAAAGAACGTCGCCAAAGATCGGCCTAACAGCCACTCCAAAGTGCGTTCGGACCACACCTCGTCCATCAACACTCTCGCCAGACGTTGCAGACGTCTCGCCGCGATCTGCACGGGAGTCCGCTTTACAGCGGAAATTCAAATAGTCATCCCGGCACGAATGGTCCGGGATGAGTGATGGCCGAGGGGCGCGGACAGAAATGGAACAGGTCTCGAAGGGAAGAAGGGTTTGGTCTTGACGAGAAAACATAGAGAGAAAAGCACGAACATTGTGTAGAGATAAGGGGACAGCTACCGTAACCCTCCAAGGACACAGTGTTGGCAGGCCGAGCCCCACGCGATCCTTCAGGCTAATTAGCCTCGGAGCGGCGGTGCCGACGGAAATAGGTCCTTCAGTTGAGGTCCGCCGAGGCACCGGATGTTACACAGCCTCGTGGCGGGACAGGTGTAGCCCCGAGGGCGCTTTTTGTGGTCGAGGAGTTGCGCAACGCGGAGTAGCTAGTTCCGAGTTTTTGGACTCTCGGACGAGGAACTGACGGTGGCGGAGGTGTGAAGGAGAGAAGAAGAAGGCGTCCGAAGTGGAGTCAGCTGTGCTTTGACCTTGGCCGAATGGTGGAGCTTTCCTAGTAGGAAGTGGAAGAGTGTGCTATGGGGCCAAATTCAGAAGACCCTTAATTGAGAACCCTATTTCTTATATCTCGAGATTTGTAAGCTCCACAGCCTCAAGAAGGGCTCCATACCCTGTGCAATAAAGAAGAGATTTCTGGCTCCCGACACGACCTATTTGGTAGCACTTGATAAGTCTCAAAAGGTCCAAGGGCCTAGTTCTAGTCCATCATGTCATCCTACCCCGAGAAGTAGCTAGGAAGACTCCTACCAGAGTCCAATGTCGCTCCTTCTTATAGTCCCCTCACAAGCCCTCAGGTCCTCCGAGAGCGCTGTCGGACTCCCGCCACGCGCGCCCTGCACGCCCGCGGCCAGCCTTTGCCCCGCTCGGGGCTGTCGCCAGCTGCGCGTCCTGCTTCTTGGAGTGCGCGAAGATGCTCGAGGAGAATCGCTGTCTGCCCGGCAACGGGAACGGGAACAAGATGAACCTCCGCGTGGAGATTCTGGAGGGTCTGCTGGCGTCGCTGAACGACACGACGTCGGCGAAGATGAACTCGCTGCGGCAAACCATCCGCCGCAACCAGATGGACCAGGCGGACACGACGCGGAAGTCGCTGGACGTCATGCGCCAGGTGGGTCCCCCGGCCTCCTCGTCGAGCCTCGGCCCCTTCAGGTGTTCCAAGCGGACATCAACGACGAGATCAAGCAGGTCCTGGACCGCCACATGCGCACGACCTTCTCGCCCGCCTTCGAGAACCTCAAGCGCCACCGCTTGGTTTGTTTTAGTCTTGACGGGCTGTATGGCTCCTTGATTAGAGCGCTGGGTACAGTATAAGGGTTGGGTCTCTTGATAGAGCATCTTCTTGAGCATAAGGAGCCATGACAATCGTGCTTGGGTTCAGCTCCAGTTCATAAGGCATTCTTAGAAGATCAGACGCCTATTTCTGTCGTTCTCCTTCACCACTTAACCTTCGTGTTTAGGACGTCAGCGAAAACGACATGAATGAGCTGTGCCGGAGCATCCTGGACGGCGCCAAGCTGTGCTTCCAGCCGATTCCACAGCCCAAGAACGACGAGAACAGCTTCATGGACTGCGACTCGCTGACTCCGCCGATGAAGGAGCACGGGAACAAATTCGACGATGGATCTCGGCGCATCTACGAGAGCGACGGTGGCGACAGTGACGCGAGCTGCATGAGCCAAACAAGCTCCCTCGTGGCGCAGAGTCCCCACGGAGCCGGTGAGTGCACTAGAGGGCGCTACTGTCTGTCTACTGTCTGTCTGGATTGCTCTATGTGTCTCAGACTACAAACGTCAGCTTCTGTCTCTTGTCTGATCCTACCGTAACCTAGCCGTCTATGCGTCTGTCTGGACTGCTCTGTTTGTCTGAGACTATAGACGTCAGTTTCTGTCTCAAAAACGCAATGTCTGATCCTACCGTAATCTAACCATCTTCAGGCTCCGGAATGAAGAAGCGCGGACGCCCGCGGAAGACGGACGTCGACTGCGGTCGCAGCGGAAGTCCGATCCTTAGCGGCATCTCTCCCATCTCCCTCGACCAGGGCGCCAAGTGGGACCCAGAGCGCATCGGCGTCAATACGCGCTACATCCTCGGCTCCAAGGTGAACAAGATTCTCGGACTAGGCCACCGCGGCCACGTCTACTCCAAGTACCCACTCATCTTCCGCTACGTGGCCGACGACGAGGACAAGGCCTGGCTCTTCGATCGGAACCTCACCACTCGCGTCAACGGGAAGGTCCTCGTCATGGTGCTCGACGATGTCCAGGAGATCGCCCAAGTCGAGAATCTACCGTAATCCCCTCATACCGTATCCCAGTCAGACGTCTCTTTCAGAGGGAGCACACTTAACGATCTACAGCGCTGCTCGTTCCTCGCCCACGAACTCATGGTGAGGAAGATGAAGGGCTTCATGCGCGCCCCCTTCGAGCGCCTCAAGAAGCGCATCACCTTCCCGCAGGCGATGGGCTCCTTCCCCTGCTGACCCTGCTTCCCACTCTGTAAATACACGTCGGCATACCCAATCTTTCAATCCCGAGTTATGTAGAAATTTTATCGCAATATATAATCAAGTGAGATAGTACCGCGTTTCACCCTATCTTCCAACTCTGAGAACAGTCACATAAATATACAAACAGTCGACCCTATAGAGGTGAATAAATTAGTAAAAGTCCTTCCGTCTCAGCGAAGGGGACGCAGACCCGCTCTTCAAGTAGTTTCAGTCTCCTCCGACTCGACGCAGTTCTGCAAGGGACAGAAACTAGGAGGGGACCCCACAGTCGGCCTACCTGAAGTCCAGCGCAGTAGTGGAGCATCAAGAGCGCCAGCGCCTGCAGCTTGACCTCCATCTTCTGGAAGTCGTCGGAATCGTCACCCGTCTTGCTCTGAAGGACCTCCCGTCGCTCGGTCGTCGTCTCGTTGATCGCGGACTGGATCTTGTCGATCTGAGCGTTGATCAAGCCTCGACGGGCTTCGTGTCCTTCTGCTTGGAAGATGCTGGCGCCGAGGGAACGCGCCTCGTTGATGATCATCTCGTTGTACGAGTTGCCTACTTCGAAGCGCAACTTATCCAAGGATGGCGAGCCTTCCAAGGAGTTCACGAGCTCTGGGATGATATCCTAAGGAGAAGGGATAAGCGAGTCGCGCCTAACATTACCCTACCGTAACACTGACGAAGGTAGGCGCACTTGGCTGCGTTTCCACTGGGATCGGGGCGTCGGATTCCCTCGGGGGAGAGTTCTTCTTCTTCGACGATCTCCAGTAGGAGAACTTCTCCGAAACCTTGTTAGCTATCCGCCGACGCCTCGTCATCGTAGAGTCCCTGGAGGCGTCCAAGGGCATGGAGTTCGCCTCGTGGTGTTCATTCTCCTCCACGACTTCGCTCAGAATCTAAATGGCATACGGTACTTCAAGACTGGGAGCGGGTACCGTACCTCAAATTGCTCGTCGTTTTCCTGGTCGTGGGACCCTTCCTTGCACTCCAGTTGGCTATTGGCCTTCTGGACACATTTCGTGTGGCAAATGACGCTGCAGAGGGTGCACCGGCTAGCCGACTTCAGCCAGATCTTGCCATTGCAGGACTGACACAAGAACGACTGGCCTGAGGGGACACCGTCAAGAAGTCCCTGGACATTGAATGTACCTGAGCGGAAGGTAAGGGTGCTCCATAGGTGGGAGGACGAAGGGTGCTCTCCTTCAAGGACAGCAGCGTGCTCGGGTGCTTCGACAGTTTCCTTCGGTCCTTCTTCGCCCTGGGCGACGTCTTCGCTTGGGTTTCCAGAGTTCCTCCTCGACTCTTCGCCGTTGCCCGCGAAGCCTTCTGGGAGTCCGTCCGGGAAGAAGCGGAAGCCCAGCTTTATGTCGCCGTAGCAGAGGCGGGCGTCGAATCCCGGGTGTTTCGATAGATCGGCGATCTCGGTGGTCTGCGCCAACGTCGTGTGGGCCGGGGGCTTGAGATGGAACACTTCGCGGTGACAGTTCGAAGCCGTCAAGCCGCAGTCGGCGATGACCTGGGCCAGGTAGACGTAGTTCTGAAGAAGGTCGGTTTAGCCGCGAAGACGACATTTCAACCTACGTAGCCCAGCAGGATGGGCGTCATGTCTTCGCCTTCTGGCTTCGCGTAGACGCTGATGTTCAAGAACCTCGTGGTCTTCTTGTCCAAGCCGAAGTGGAGCGACTGGCCCCAGAGAACGTCCTCAGAGAGCGTGACAGGTTTCGTCGCCTTCTTGATCTCTCCCAGCGCTCTCCGAGGCGAGTCTTCCGCCGGAGTCAGTTGCTGCCTCCTTAAGAATCACAGTAAAGCAGAAGGTGACACAAGTAGACTTACGAGGACTTGGGCGAGGACTTCTTCATCGAGGCCAGCTTCTTCTTCAGCCCAGAAGTAGGACTGCCTTTCCCGTTCTCCCTAGGCGTCTCCTCCTCCCCGAGCTCCTCGGCTTCGGTCGCCAGCTCCACGGCCGATTGGTGGATGGTGTCCGAGTTGTGCTTCGAGCGACGATTCCAGAACTCGTTCACCTTCGCCCGCCCTACTCCTCCCAGCCTCATCGCCATCTCGCTGGCACGTTCCCGTATCCTCTCTCTCCGCGTCGACTTCAAGCTTGAGGAGTCGATGGAATGTGTGTCGGCGGTCGTCTCCGTCTCTACCGTATCCTCCTCTACTATGGTCCTCTCGATCTCGGGCTCCGCTGGAATCGACGAGGAGATGCAGTCACAGTCGATATTGGCGATACTCTAAAGGAATTCAGATAGAACTGCGGATTCGAAGGCACTGTACCTTGCTGAAGCTCTCGCTCAAGGACCCCGACACTTCCGATGAGCTGTAGATCCCAGTTTCGGAGCGGACTCGCCTCAAGTCGCCCATGGGGATGTCCAGTGCGGCGGAGGAAGTCACGGGCACGCTGGAAGAAGGGAGGGGGACGTAATGGTTCGCGTCCGAGACCCTGAGAAGTTCGCTGTCGACACTGAGGTTGTCCCCATAGGAGGACCCTCGGCACTCCGATTCCCGAGGGGCTTCCGCCTCCTCGTGGGCCACCTCGTCCTTGACAGTCTCCTCCATGCAGAAGATAGGCTCCGTCGCCGAGAAGTGCAGATCAGCCGAAGTAGGGGACGACGGAATCGTGCTGGCCGCCGAGTTGGAGCCGGTGAGGATGGCGCCATCGCTGTGGCAACGTTGCAGCCCGTTCGGAGAAGATGGCCTCAGAAGCACGAATTCGTTGTCGTGTATCTCGGGTATGTCCAAGGGCTCCTTAGAGTTTTGGTCGAGGAGCTGGTCCTCGTCGCCAATCACCCTCTGCACGAGCACGATCAGCTCCCCAACGGTCCCGTTGAGCAGCTTCGTCACTTGGCGCTCGTTCCGCACGGGAACGTTGTTGACGGCGAGGATGACGTCGCCCGTCTTGAAGCCTCCTTTATCTGCGATAGATCCAGCCTCCACTTCGGCCACTTGCACCGAGCGCATCCCAAGCTCTGCCACGGACTGAAACGAAGAGGATAAGTACTAGAGCTTGGGTGGAGAGAAATGGACCTTTGAGAAGGTAAGGCCCAAGGGGTCCGTGAGGTTGTGCCGGGCGTATTTCAGCTGTGTAGTGTAGCTCTGGATGGTGGCGCTGTCGGAGTTGTCGATGAACGGCCGGTGCTCTAAAGGATCCGCCAATCAGTAGGTTTATAACAAGCACACTCCTACCGAGAGAGATCACACAGTACACCTCCGTGCGCGTGTTTGGGGCGCTTTTCGAGTGGCCCAGGGTCGTGTTCAGCCTCGTGCACTGAAGAACAGTCACTTCAACGGCTCCTTTTATGGGAACGTCCCGGAAAGCTTCTGAAACGTGAAGATTCGCGTTAGACGGCCTGAAGAAGCTCCGATTACCCATCGGCGTTGAGGGTTGCAGGATGGGATTCGGGAAGAACGGACGATGCCTGATCTTGTACTGTGGGAACACGTGTTTCCTCGCCACGGCCTTCTTGAGGGCTGAAGAGATGAGCGGAATCAGTGTCTTCAACTGGCGGCCCTGGATCTGCGATTCGATCTGAAATCGGGCGTTTGGCTCTGAAGTCTCTCGGGTTACGGTACCTTGAAGTCGAGTTCGGGCATCTCCACGAATGAAACACTCCAATGCGCGTAAGGCTGACGGGATAGAGTAACCCGGACCTTGCCCGACACCCGCGCGACCTTGATGGCCAGGTGGCCGTACCTACTTAGAGCCGCCTTGATGTCGACTGAAGTCTCGAAGCCGCCCTTGTAGTCCATGTCAACGATAAAGGAGACTGCCTAAAGTGGAGTCCTAGAGCATGAAAAGGACGAAAAGACTCACTTCGAACAGCTCCTTGTCCACTTCGTTCATCTTGACGCTCTCCACCCGGATGTTGTTGAAGACGGGGAACTGATTTCCCACAGAGAGGTCGCGGATCCTGATCTCTTCAATCAAACGGCCCGCCGCCGACCGCGTCGTCAAGTCGTTCAGCTCAAGCTGCAGGCTCTTATGTACCCATCTGAAAACGAAGAATCACGTGGGTTAAGGTTGACTCCAAACACACCTTCGGAACTGTCGAGTGTCCTTGTGCTCTTGATACAGGAAGTGGAATATCAGGCTGAGACTGAAGCAGGACTCTTCTTCGGAAAGCCCTCGGCCATCTTTTCCTGACTTGATGAAGTCCCTGAGTTCCTGGAAACAAACCAAAGGTCAAACGGTGAAATCCTATATGATGAGGAAGGAATTAAGACAAAAACAGCGCCGGTGAACGAAAACAACAGCCTCTATTGATTATTTTTAGACGTGAGGGTCGCCTGCATGAGCTGTAAAGTAAGCTTTCCTTGAAAACATCAACCCTTGGGAAATCGTAATGAATACGTAAACAAGTCCAAAAGCTCATAGATTAATCCTGCCGGAAATTACTCTTTAGCGGCGGGCCGCGGGCCGAAGTACTGTAGTGCGTTTCTATTCTTCGCTCTGTGCCATTCGAAGATTAATGTTGAAGGCGCAAGAACTCCTATGAATCAGCTAGATGATTAAGGATAGCGCGGTGTCGTTCGTTCTAAACGCCTACATGACTTGCGACCGAACCGGAATACGGTCACCAGAGCTAAACTTGGCGACGGGAAAAGGGGACGCCAAATTAGCGCCGATAAACAGAAAGACGTAAACAAACCTGTGGGATGAGCGGAGGCTGGAACTGCTCGGCAAATTGGGTTCTCGGCGGGTTGTTGCCCTTCGAAGGCAACAGAAAGTAGGCGAGAACGCCGAAGACGATGGTGAGGATCCCCAAAAGCCATCCCACCAGGAACTCGAGCATATTCCTCCTGAGCCAGAGCAGAAAGGTCCGAGTTCAGCAGAGGAACAGATAGCGCATGCTACGCTCCTCGCGAAGACGGAGACTCGGTGACTTTCGGCCGAGCGGAGAGGAGGCACCAGTGCAAATTACCTTATCGCAGGAGGAGCGACGCTGTTTACCGCCCTGAAAGGAACGGCAGTTTATGGATTCCGGGGGCAAGGTGCGGACTACGCGATTGTTTATCAGCACGCACACGGAAACGCGAGGAGCATGGAAGCGTTTGCAGGCGCGGAAGATAGAACAGTCTGAATTATGAATTGGAGGAGACGCTCCAAATTCCACAAAGAATGAAGTAGTTATCAGTAAGGAGACAAAATATGGCGACTCATTCCAAGCCGAGCTTAGGGAGACTTTAGAGCTTGTCTACAAGACTGTCTAGATTTGTCTACAGACGTCTCCGGTCTGCTTGCGACTCGAATGATCAGAATTTTGGAGAAAAAAGCCTCTAAACATGATAAATGCACGCCGAAACCCACAATAAACCGTTCCGAAGGAGAGTCAGCGCTCTCGACAGTTTATTTATGCAACGGGCGACTCCCGGACAAAAAAAGGAAATCGGGCGGCGACCATTCCCACGGCCCGAAAAGGCGCCGGCGGAGAGCGCCGCCGAAGTTCGCGCGCACGCTGGCACAAGGCGGCGTTAATTGGCCCTACAGCATCGCAATCGCGGGTGAACGCCGGTCCCCCACACACAGCGAGTCATCCCCTCCCTCGGCGACGGACGCTGACGTCACCGCCGCTCCTCTCCGCTTCTTTTGTTCCCGGCGACAGACGAGCGAGACAGGACTAGCAGACTGGAGATGTCTGTAGACCGGTTGGATTCAGACTCACCCGAGCTCTGCTTGGAGGGCCTCGACTCGGAAGTTGGGTCGAACTGTGGCGCATAATTCACAATTCAAATATCCCTTTCGGGAGAGAACTACTCAACGTGAGACAGCACGGCCAATGATGAAGCAGATGATTCGGATTTTTGTCGGATCGCTCCCTTCCTGCCACCCCCACAAACCGACGAATCACACACACACACACTAGAGACAGGACTGTAGACCTCCGCCGGATACGTCATGTCGCCCGGCTACGGTAGGCGAGTGAATCGCACGCGCGATGACCCACATAACTCTCTCTGACAACTCTCGAAAGACAAAAAACGCTTTTGGAACGAATACTCGCAGATTTGAGGTTACACGCGATTCCATGCGGATTTGCGGGCTCCGCCCCAACGGTAAACTGGTTTGCGGTGTTACGTCGCCGAATCCCGTTATCAAACATATTTTCACTGTTTTCTTTGCTTTCCCACAGGCTTCGTCGGCGTTTGATCCAGGGGGCATGGAACATCTATTTACTGTACAGCACCTAGTCTTCAGTCCTTGGCTCGGATCAAGCCCTTCATCATGTCGAACGTGTTCCCGTCGTCCATCACGGTGAACACGTGGCCGTGCCTCTCGTCCCGCACTTCCAAGTAGCCGCTCCTGTCCAAACCGATTATCTTCACTTTCCTCTTCTGGTCCGAGTGCTTCTCCTGGATGTCGACGACTTCTCCGCTAAAGCAGAAGGGGTTAAGCACCATCTCTGTTGCAAGCTCACCTGTGGAGCCAGAAGCTGTGATAGGCGCGTAGGAAGCTTTCCTTGCCTTGCTTCTGGAACAGATCCACGTAGTGCTCGAACTTGTTCATGATCTCCGCCAGCGTTCGCTCCACAGAGAGCTTAGGTCCCATCTCGGGAGTAAGGAAGTCGTTGAGGCATACGGTAGGCTGGCTGTTGGCGACGTTCAGAGCCGCGCCGAGCACACAGTGCAGATTGTCCTTCTCGATCGAAGCGGTCACGAGCACTCCTCCCATCTTGTACTTCCTGTCGAAGTAAAGGTCGTTCGGCCACTTTATCCGGAGAGGGAAGTCCTGGAAGTACGTGTTCCGAGGCAAGAAGCGGACTAAAAGTTACCGTATTCTCGACCTGAGAGAGTACAGCGTCGGCCATGGCGACGGCTAGGATATGCTGGATGAAAGCGGAGTTCTGTCCTAGGGTGGAATTGATGGGAAAGATGTAATTGAAAGTGAACATGGCACAACCCGTCGGGCTCAACCACATATTCCCTCCGCGGCCTCGTCCCTTCGTCTGCTTCTGGGCGACCACCAGAATCCCGTTCGTGCCGCTCAGACCCGCAACAATGCTATGGAATCGGTAGATCATACAGTATCCTACAGTATGCCAACCTTTTCGATATGTCAATTGTGGATTCGCAGACGGGAAAGGACATCAGAACTTTTCCGATCGTCGCCGTCTTGAGATTGTCGAAATACAGGTACTCGTCGAAGTCGGGGATTCCCGTGTTTCTCCTTCGGATTTCAACAGGAACCAGCTCTTTGCTCGGGAGCGGAAGTGAACAAGTGGGGATTAAAGAGGTCGGTTTGAAGAGGAGCTGTGGAGAGCGGCCAACAGGATCTGAATACGTCAAACCCTAAAGTTCACGTGTGAATCTACAGTAACCAACGGCAGACTCACGTTGACGTCCAACACCATGAGGTCCTTCTCGCACATCATGTAGCCTCTTGTCAGATCCGGTAGGCCGTCGCCTTTGCCGAGGCCATGGTGAACGCCGAGGTTCACGAGAACCTCTCTGACGGAAGCCTCGCACTCGGAAGACTTCTGGACGAAGACCACGCGAGCTTTGTTGATTTCAAGAGCTGTGATACGGTCGGTGACGGCGGTGATTCTGACCGGCTTGTCGGTGGAGTCAACCTGAAAGAATGATATGTACTTCTCATTGGGGGAAACCCACGACCATACCTTCTTCTCCTTCAGCAGACTCTTCACCTTATCAGCAGTCTCCGCTTCCACGATGTTTTTGACAATCGACTCCGCGTCAAGTGCCGAGAAGAAGCCAACGTTCCCGGACTAAACAATTGCTAGATTTGCACAATATAGCACCGCTCGAGAAGGAAACGAAGAGAAAGTGTCAGTGTTGGTGTCAAAGCTCCAAACCCCTTCCCACCTGGCACAAGTACTCTCGAATCTTGGTCCACATCTGCGCGTCCAAACGCTCAGCCCCACTCGCTATCAGCAGACAAGCCGTGTTCCGCTCGAACCACGGATGCGCACCCAGAGACGGCGACGAGATGTGGAATACGGTGAAGCGGTTCACGGGCACGACGTCCTGAATCTTCGTCGCCGTCTTCTCGAAGAGCTCCTTGTCATCGCCGGCGTAGACGATGATGTTCGGCGGCTTCGGGAGCTCCGGCTTGGCGACCTTCAGTGCCGCCGGTACCGCGCCGAACCCTCGGACGGTGGTGGTGAGGGTGCCCTCCATGAGGATCCTGTGGAACAAACTCATCTCCTCATGGGGCCTAAAACGCGCGCGACTCATGACGGAACCAACAAAACAGGACCAGATACGGACTTCGACAAGGAAAACGTTCATAAGTGCTCGAAACAACGTGGCGTAAATCGTTATACATACAATAGAATATAAATACAGCATAAAACACACTCTATCTTACATATCACAGTCGACGCGACGAGCAAAAGATGGGGAATTGGAGGAAATGTACAGACTGGCGCGGGCGGGCTTCAGTCGGCGGCGGGCACTTCGGGGAGCGGACGCGACGACAGGATCGGCATGTGGAGTTCCGCGCAGAACGACGCGGTGACGTGTGAGCAGATGTTGAAGAGGATGGGCGCCACTTGGTCGTCCAGCGTGACGATCCACACCGCGTGGATGTGGTCCAGGCCCGGCCACAACGCCGTCTGGTACTCCGCCGACTCCTGGCTCAACTGGATTCGCATCGCCACCGACCTGAAACAGGTTGTCGTCGATGGGAAAAGGTCATGGCCAAGTGGGCGTTGGGGACGCGAGTGGACAGATAGAAGGAGAGAGGCTCATCCATGATGAGATCAATCTGAGACAAGAGACAAAAACGCTTTGCAGACCTGACCTGTCTAGACACATGTTTTACAGACAGACAGGGAAGTAGACAAAGCCTTTATTGTTTAGTGTCTCTGAACTGTTTCCCAGACTGATTATGGTGTTTGTTGTGATTCCTCCACACACCACTGGAGGTCGATGCAGCTAATTGCCTGTTTACGGTTTCCACATCCCAAATTAAGGGAAAACATGTTACTCATATAAAGCGAACTGGTTCTTCCTTTTGTGGAGAGAAACATGAAGGTGACGCGATGTTTTTGGATCTTCTTTGCGCCTTCCGTGTCCCAAACGCAGATAAAAGGTGCAAAAATGTGAAGAGTTAAGGAAGGAGCTCCCTTCCACACGCGAATGAAGGTTGTGGCCCTGAGATTCGTAATTGGTCATTGACGACCAAAAGTCAAAGGTCGTCCTGCTTTCTGTGTTGTTACAACAACATGGTCTGTAGCAGATGTCAAGCGTGTTTGTCTTGCTGAAACCTGTTTTGGACTGGCAACAACGAAGATAAGCAAAGAAGTGAACGGACACAGCCGGCTAAACTAGTGTCAGGATAGTTGATCGGAGGATTCACCACAATGAGAGCATGAATAACAAAAAATGGCCCCCGTTCTTTGGTCAAAAATGCTTGAGGCAAGTTTAAGCACTATTGGTGCACAGCACTTTCGATCACTTTCGATTCGCAGGTCAATTACGGTGTGGCGGAACAGATAATCTAATCATAATCTTCTCCCACAACAATGCTGTAACAGCATCAATGTGCTTCGCATTCCGAAACTCGTTTTGTTGTGTCGAATGGCAACAACAAGAAATATCAGCGTGGAACCAATATTAGGGTCGTAGGGTAGCATACTAGAGTACGTTAGATGCCCTAGATAGAATGGTTGCGGATCCCAAAAACTGGCAAATGGTGCCACCGTTCGACGGTCACGCTATGACATAGGACCATACTTGTGACTAATTTGTACTCTGTGTGCACTTTGGGAAAATCTCCTTGAATGCTCAAGGACGTCAAAATGAAGAAGCCGCTCTTACCTGATGTTGTTCTCGACGAGAATCGAAATAAAAGGCGAGAGCGTGGCGGCGACCAGCTTGGCGACCTCCTCGCAGATGCTGAAGATCTTCGACTGGAACGTCGTGGGGAACTTGTCCTCCAAGACGTTTATGACCGACGCCAGCCTCAAGGACCACTCGGTGGCCGCCTGGAGAGGCATGAGCGAGCGGAGCTGGCGAGTGAGCAGCGCGCCGTACTGCCACTGCTCCTGAAAGTGGAGGATGAAAGGGGCCAGAAGTAGAGGATCCAACCTCGAGGACCATCCCGTCGACGGGCGACCGGAACGTGTAGGCGCTCTCCTCTGCCACGGCGCTCTTGACCCAGCGGACGGAGAGCTTCGTCGACGAGGATTCGAGTTCGAAGTCGCCTCCCGCCAGCAGCTTCTCCACGAGGTCGCTCATCACCGTGGAGCGGAGTCGGACGACCACGCCGTCCTCCACGATCGACACGCTCATCGATTCTTCGTTTGACTTCAATGCGCCGTCGAAGATCACGAAGGAGCATCCGGTCACTGGAAGGGAAAGGTTTGTGGATGTCGTCAGACGTCGCTGTCCTACCTTTGCGGCTCTTGGCGTCCTTGGCGAAGATGGAGCTCTTGAAAGTGCCGGCTTCCTGATCGCACACAAGAAGGCTGTCGGCGTCGGAGTGGAGGTCCGCCGCCCAGGCGACCATGTTCCGATTGGCGTTCACGACGGAGGTGATGCGCTCCGCCGCCCACACGGGGAGCTCCACGGAGAGGGAGCCGTCCGCGAGGGAGACCGAGCTCCCCAGGACGGGGGTAAGCCGGTAGGAGAAGTTCCGGAAGTCAGTGAACACCTTCAGCACGGAGGACTCGTAGTCTTCGCTCGCGTACACGGACTCTCGATTCCACTTGTTGACCACGGCTGCCGGGAAGCCTGAAAGAGGCTGAAGTCGATTAGGTTCAGCGTTCAAAGCTTACAGGAGGCTTGGAAGCCGATCTTGTAGAGGACGCGTCGGGGCATGGCCAGACTCCACACCATCTCGCTCTTCTTGATGAAGCAGGCGAGGTAGAAGGGTGCCGCGGGGAGCGGAAGGTGCTCGAGGCACTGGTGCGTTGGCCTGAAGAGCAGAATCCGGGACACTTCGAAGCCGTCCAAGTGGCCCGTGTCCACGCGGTAGAGTTTCAGCATCCTCTCGCGCACCATCCGGATGCCGACCTTCTCGTCGGCGCTCGAGCTGAACGGGTCCAGGCAGGTCATGTAGATCTCGTCGACCTTCTTGAGCACATCCGCCGGCAGCTTTGACTCCGCGCCTTCGGGGTGCTCCAGCACAAAGACGACCTCATCGGCGCCGATGCCCGTAAGACCTCGCGAAGAGACGCACATCACGCGGCCTTGGTCGCAGCAGGTCACTGGAACGGGATTGTAGAAGCCAACTTAATAAGGGTCCGAAACTTACGTTCACAGATCTGGACGACGGCGTGCAGATTCCTCTTCAGGGCTACCGTAACCGGAAGTCCGCTGGCCATCTCTTGTTCCAGCGTGGAGGCATCGGTCGCCTCGAGCGTTCCGTCGTCCTTGGGCACGAATACGGTAGGGCCACCCGTGAAGATGCACATGGGCTCCTCCTCGATGCGCATCTCCCTCATCCGGTGGGCGGACAGCGCTCTCCTCGCGCTCTTCTTCTTGGGCTTCGCAGCCGAAGCCGAGGCCGCTCGGGCCACGGCCTCCGCCGGAGGCAGTTCTTCGCCCCCGTCTCCTGGGTTCACTCCGTCCAAGAAGGTCACACTTCGTTTCTGGACCCGACCAGAGGGCTCGCTCGCGTTGGCGTCCGCTTCTATGGAAGTCCCGGGGTCCTCCGCCGTCTTCCGCACCTTCAGGACCGATTTGGTGCGCGGGGTTTGTTCTCCTCCTTCAGTGGAAGAGGACGAGGGTCCGTTGGAGGCTGCACTCGGTCCCGGCGCGCTCCTAAACAGATAATGTTCAGTTTTGCTATCTCTACTCCTGTGCGTGTGGATGGATTCAGGAGAGCCGAAGAGATATCGTTTTATTTGCACACATAAAGAGTCTTTGACACAAATAGTACATATCGGGATTGGGGCCAGATACGACTATGAAGGAGTGGACAGGAGTAAAAGCTCTATCTCTAGCAAGCTACAGTATACCCGGTTCTTCGAGGTTTACAGCCCATGCCCCAAGCACATTCCTACGACCCCTTCGGCTCCCTTCTTCTAATTTAGACCCCTCGGGAACCTTCCCAAATCAAGGACTTACTCCGCGGGACTGTCGCTCTCCTCCTCGGTTGCCCCGTTCGCTACCGTACCCCCGTGCTCCGCCTCGTACTTCTCGATGCGCTCCAACGTCCGAAGACATGGCTCGCAGACGCGGTGCTTCGCGGCAGGGTCGGCCATACAGGCGAGCGCCCTGCGGCTGCTGCAACACTTGCCGCAGAGGACGCGACCGCACGCGCGGCAGTGGTGTCGCCGGTTCAGTACGTTGAACTTCGCCTCGCACAACATGCAGTGCGAACACTCCTCGTCCGGGATCCAGTACGGCTTCACCTAGGAGCACGAGATAAGAAGTACACTCTGGAGAGGCCGATACCTTTCCCAGGAGCAGCTCGCTCTCGGTGAGTCGTCCCTCTGTCTCCACAGAGATGTCGTGGGTGCTCGCGATGACCGACTTCTTCCGGGCGGAATCTTCGTCCGGCTGAGCCTCGGCCTCCTCGGGAGCTTCTTCTCCTCCGGCTTCCGCTTCTTCGACGACGTGCTCTGTAGGTTCCTCCTGGAGATCGACTGATCCATGCTCAGCGTCGACTGATACGGGATCTACTGGCTCAGAGTCGGCTTCCTCTACTACTTTGGCTTCTTGGCGGAGCTCGATCGAGTCAGGATCGGCTTCTTCGATCTGCGCGAATTCCACTGAAAATCACCTCCATTTAGATCAATCCACTTAAAGTCTCCCTTTACCTTCTTCAACGCTCTCTGTTACGACGTCTCCTTCCGAGAAAGCTTCGGAAGACCTGTCGGTAGCATGTACTTGAGCGGGTTCAGTGTCCAGCTCGGCTTCTTCGTCCTTTTGGCTTGTATCTGGAGGACACTCCTTCTCCTCCCGTTCTATCTGTTCTGTGGCAGTTTCTTGATCGTTTTTCTCGTCAGAATCCGGCGGAGTAGGCTCATTTTTAGATACTTGTTCTTCATTGGCCTCTGGATTCTTGGACTCCGCGGTTGGTTCCTTCGCATCTTCTTCCTTCACTTCCAACGATGTGGATTCTAGATAGCACACGATAACACACCTCAACCACACCCACACCCACCTTGGGGGAAGCCATCTGAAGCTCCTTTGCCGGCGATCTCCTCATCGAGGCTCTCCTTCGAATCTTCTAAAGTTCTATTCTGACAAAACCATGGATTCAAAGAATTACCTGGTTCTGTGATGTGCTCGGAGATGCGTTCTTCTTGTTCTACCACTGCTGACGGTGTAATGACGGGCTCCGAAGCTGAATCGTTGGAAGCATCTTCTTCACTCGGAGCATTGTTCGTCTCGATAGGACGAAAAACTTCTTCTTCTGCGAGCAAAGAACACGGAGGATAACCTGCTTCCGTCTCCCCTCCTTCGTCTTGCTTTTCAAATTCCGTCTCAGCGTTCAACTCCTCTGAAACACCTCGTTGCCTAGTTTTTAGGAATTCCACAAGGTACCTGTTTCGCTGTCCAGTTTCTCCGCGGGAGTTCCACTTGGAACGTCTTCTTCTTCGCGAACCACGGAGACTTCCATGGGAAGGTGTGTTTCCTCTGAGGAAACATCGTGGGGTGTCACTGAGACTTCTTCAGGAGATTCTACTTGCTCCTGGACTACTTGGGTGGCCTCCTCTAGGTCCTCGTCACACGGATTCTCGGCCAGGTACCTTTCCAGGTCGGAGAGGTCATCGAGTAGGTCTTCTGCAGGAGCCACGTGGACTTCTCCCACAGAGTGTCGGTCTTCTTCTGCAGAAGAATGTGTTTCGACTTTGGAGTCGACTTCCTCGGGTTCAAGGGCCGGAGAAGGAGGTTGGCGCTCAAGCGCTTCCTCCTCTTCCGCTGGCGGAGGCTCTTCCTGGGAATCTTCCATCTCTATAGTCCCGTTTTCTCCCTTTGGAGACGGACGATCATCTGGGGGATCGGCGGAGGGAATCGAGGTCGGAGGCTCTTGCTTCTGAATGTCCGCAAGAGGCGCTCTGGTACACGTGGATCTCCTTGGCTCGTGCACCCTCTTCAGCTCCACGGCGGGGCTCTTCTGTTCCTGAGTCCAGTGGGCCGTCGGCAGCCCCTCGTCTTCGCTGTCAGCGCCAGAGATCGACGAGCACGTGGACGGCGAAGATGACCTTCTCGACGCAGGTCTAACGGCCGCCGGCGGGACGGAGCCGGCCACCGAGGCCTCAAGCTGATCCAACAGATCGTCCATATCGGGCAGAACGCAATCCATCTTCTGAAACAAGCGGAGAGTGCGACGGACGGCTGATGACTCAGGGTTGACGAATAGCGGAAGAGGTGGTGAATACGAAAACTCGATGATGAATAGTTCGGCGCTGTTGGAAACGAGACACAAGAAGAATCAGCGCCCGAGATGGTCAGCTAAGGCTCCACGGCTCAATTTCTTCGTTTTTCTTCATCTAAAGCTAGAGAAATCAAGAAACGAAGA
Source organism: Steinernema khuongi (assembly GCA_016648015.1). Lineage (NCBI taxonomy): Eukaryota > Metazoa > Nematoda > Chromadorea > Rhabditida > Steinernematidae > Steinernema > Steinernema khuongi. The sequence continues at coordinate 84,244 of JADLIF010001858.1, read as the reverse complement.
TAAACAGTATCAGATAGACCAAAAATTGGCCCCTCTTGTTTTGTTTATATCTCTCCTAACTCGAGGCACAGCAAAAAATCAGAAGAAGAAGCAAGAATCGAGGCAGATTTATCCGATCCACCGACCTCCCAACGACCTGATGATTCAGCGCGAATCAGATGGCCGATAGGAAGTACACACAGACTCGCACGCTTAAGGCACGTCACAGCGGGACCGAAACGGCTTTATTGAGAAACACGACCGTACCCGAATGTTTATGTCTACACAGCGATAAATCGGAGTTTCGGCGACACCGCCGATCGATAGCGCGCGGGGGCGGTCAGAAGAAGACGAACGGATTCTTCTTGAGCGGTGGCGGACTCTTTGGCATCTGACCGCGCTCCGTGGAGAAGGCCTTCACACCGAGCTCCGCGCCGAAGTCGCGCCCGTACCACACTGGAAGAGGCGTTGTCATGGAAATCGAAGATTTAAAACGATTAAAATGGTGCGCCGCCTCGACCTCGCGGCAGTGCGGGACCGAACAAAGAAACAGTTTCGTCGGCTTGTCAAATCCGTGAAGATCAAAAAGCATTCAAAAGGGGAGTGGAAGGGTTAGGAAGTATGGGAGCCTCGGGCTTTGCTGCCATAAGGTATGGAATCAGTGCTAATGAAGAAAATGAAACTGTACAAACCTAGTAGCTCGACTCCTGCTGAGATAGGCTTGAACACTCTGTAGAAGACCTTCCACTCGTACTGGAACGCGATCAGGTTCTGCTCGTCCTCATCTAAAGGGGCACTGTTAGAGGGATGGACTTTGCAGAACAGAGGGAAAAATTGGGCTCGAAACCCCTTCGAGTTCGCACCAACACTTATTCTTAGGTGAAGAAGGACGTACGTCGGGCGCTGTTGATGTAGCGCATCCAGTTGGACTTGCTCGGATCCTGGCCGTCCCTGTAGAAGGACGGTTTCCCCTCCTTGCGGATCTCCCAGATGTATCCTTTCTTGTTCGGCTCTGTCTTCTTCTCGCCCTTGTAGGGCCCGAAGCAGGTCCCGACGGGGATGTCCATCAGGGAGAACACCCCTTTGCCGGCGTTCTCGATGCTTGACTCCTTGATTTCGAGGAAAGGAGGCAGTGAAACGTCCGCTTTGGTGAGCCCATCGGGGATGGCGTCTGTGGGGACCTAGAGCTGGGAGATGAGATTAGGGCTCGGGAGGGTCACTTGCCTTGTTGTCGGGACAGAAGTAGAGGGGGTGCTGACGGCAGAAGCGATGGTAGAATTTGTTGCACGCGTCGCAGTGGGTGACTTCATCCTTAGATTCGTCAATGTCCCTTTGATCGATCACCTCTCCGAACCACTCGTTTACCACGTAGCCTGAAAACGTCGCCGTAAGCCAGGATTAGAATGCTACCTGCTTAAACTTCCAACTCGGAATCTCAAGAAGCACGTACTTGGGATCTTCTGCACAAGGACGTGTCGGTCGGCGGACTCTACGTCGAAGTCTCCGTCCAGGAGCTTCAACGCCTGATCTTTCGTGTCGATACACAGTTGATGGTCCGACTAAAGGAGAACTTCCTTAAGCTCATAAACCGCGGTACTCACCTCCGCATCGGCTTCCTTGCTAGTGGAAGGAGTGCTTGGGTCGGACATTGCTGGACGAGTTGTTAGTTAAGCAACAACATACACTCAGAAGTATCCCAGCGATTCTATCGCCACAAGGAGAGAGACTAACAAAGGAGAGAGATTCAACTTTTTACTATTATTGCGGACAACTGAGCCAACACGGCTCCGGCGATCTTCGCGGTCACCGCGTCGTTCTTCGGCCTCTGGTCGTGGTCCAGAAGGTGCACAAGAAACTCCGTCCACTCCTGGATCTCGTCGGACATCTGCGCAAGAAGGACCTCCTTTGGGACTGCTTCCAGGATCGCCGAGTAGCAGAGCAAGGCGCTCTGAAGCACGTGGAATCGCGGGTGGTTCCGGACGAATCGGAGGCTGAGGGCGACGCTCCTAGAAGTATTCTTGTAGTCGTTGTCTTATTTACCGGCACCTACCTCGCGACTCTGACAGTGCAGGGGAGTTTCCCGACGGCGCGGACGAACTTGCCTACGATGAAGTAGATCTTGGCCAACAGCGCGTAGTCCTCTCCCTGAAACCATCAATGATAGGCGAAAGGAGAAGGAGACCTACATAGAAGTCCAGGTGCTCCATAGAGTTGTCGAAGTCCATGAGGCCGTAGATGAGGGCGGTCACGGCTTGTGGATTTCGGTTCACCTCTCCTCGTTCCTTGAGGGTCTCTACGGCAGTGTCGACAGCTTCCAGGATCAGATATCTCTGTTGGTGGGTCACCTTCCGTCCGTAGAGGATTCTGAGGAGGGGAGAGGCGACGTCGGGCCGCATGACGATGCAGGCCTTCAGAATCCGGAATCTCGCTTCCTTCAAAAAGAACGTTTCGAGAAGAAGAACCTGATCTCACCTCAAATTTGGGCATGTTGAAGATGTCGTGGATGTAGACCATCTTCTCGGCAATCTTCAAGGCGAGATCGTCGAAGCCGATGGCCCTCCGAAGGATGAGCGCCTCAAGGGCCTCCATACCCAGCCGGAACCTAGTCGGGTCCTTCTCGTCGTCAAGGGCGTCCAGGCAATCGCGGATATAGAACATGGAGAGGGACGGGGACTTCTCCGAGGTCAAGTCGGAGCGCGCCTCTCTGGGCTGGAACACTCGTCTTCAAGTAGGCACTAGGGCTGGGCTTACCGTCTCCTCCGTGTTGAAGATCTCGAACTCCTCCTCGTCGTCGCTGTCCAGTTGAGTCTTCCCAGTGCATTCGGGCACCACGAGATGGGTCATCTCCAGCTCCCTCGAGATCTCCTCCATCGGCTTCTCACCTTCCTCGGCCACTATCTCCTTCATCTCCTTTATGAGATCGTCGTCTTCTTCGTACTCGAAAGTCAGAGGGGTCGTCGAGAACCAGGAGCAGAGAGTCTCCGCCACAAACATTCCCATCTGTCGTCGACTCGTCTCTGAACGGTTTAGCAAGTTCAGTTGGGAGGCTCCTTCCAGAACCCAAGCCCCAGCCTTAGGAGCCTGGACATCACGTACCTGCCACGTTCAAGAAGTCGCTCATCGCCGAAAGGAGCGAACCCTTCACGGTCGTCGATATCTCCTCTCGCTCCTCCGCGGAAGAACCCTTAAAGACGACTTTTCCGAAATCCAGAACGGCCTTCGAGAGTTGGATCTGGTAGGCGACGTCGACGAGGCAGATCATCTTCGCCTGGTCGGCCCATATCTTCAAGAGACGCAAGAAGCTCTCCCGCGCCGCACCGTGCTTCTGGGCGAAGGCTGCGAGTTTGTCGGAGACGCGGTTGGGGAGGAGTCTCTGTACGTGGAGCTTCTCGGTGTAGAGCTTCCGGACCACGTCGTCGTTCTTGATGGAATCGCCTAGAAGCTTCTGGGACCAAATGAAATAAGGAGGAGGAAGTCAGAGGCTCACATCGAAGAGTTCGGAACTCGTGGAGGGGAGCGTTGCGAGTTTTATGAGGATCTGCTCGATTTCCCGGCGATCGGAGATGTCCCGGTCCAGGATGAGCTTCGAGAAGAGGAGCGGCTTCTTTGAGTGGTAGAACCAGGAGACGAAACGTTGGAAGACCTAAAATAGTTCTCATAGATGTAGAGAGCGGGCTCCCGTAACTCACATCTTCGTTCTGGAGGCCGATCTTCACGATGAACAGAGTTTGCACCTTCGAGATTTCTCCTCCCTTGAGGGTCTCTTCGAAGGCGGTGAAGACACTTTCCCAGTGGCTTCTAATCGCTCTAAGGGCGTCGGACCGGCTCAGTTTCTGCGTGCCGACGAAATTCCCGATACGGTCGGGCAGCGAGCAGAGCATACTCGTCAAGTGGCGCGCTTCGTCCGAGTCTAAATGAGAAGCCAATCAAACATATCTAACCCAAGAAACCCTTAAGATAAGAAGAAGGACGAGAGCCTACCTTGGTCAGAGGCGAGGAAACGCCTCAGAAGACGCGTCTCCACATGCTCCAGCACGAGAAGAAGGCGTTCGAAGGCGAACGGCGTCAAGTCGGCTTCGCTGAGGCGTGAGATGAGCCGCGCCAACGTAAACGACTCCGAGAGCGTTTCGGAGGCGAAGAGCTCGGCAAACCGCTCCTGGAACTCGGCGGCGGTCAGCTGGCCCACAAAGGAGGGCACCAACGCCGCGGAACAGAGTACGTCCACAAGCTTCTGCTGGTTTGCTGGCTTCTTCAGCTCCTGAAACCGTTTGAGGCATTAGTCAACAATAAAGGGCCAAAGGGAGAGGATACCTTCTCGATGTCGGCGAGGATAACGAGGACGACGCCTCGCTCACGCGCAGAGCGGATTCGAGCGTCGAATTCCATGTGGACGAGAGAGAAGTCCTTGACGTCGTCAAGGAGCGAGCTTCAATTGCGACGAACGTGAGAACTTTCCAGTGTGAGAGCCGGTTGCCTACCGTATGAAACTGACAATCGAGTGTTTGAATCAGTGCTTCTTTAACCTAAGGGGGTCTTAATTGAAGAACGTCAGAGGGAAACAAAATGACGTGCTAGGTGCAGGAAGTTGTGGACGTCTTCGGCCAGTGGCGCAGTCCGCGACAATGGACAAGTAGGTAAGCCTGTTGAAGTAGGCTTTCGATGTACAAACCTTAGCAATCTGTGACCTGCTTATCACTCCTCACTGTATTCTTTTCCCCTATCTTTATGAAAGGCCCTTTGTTCTGCTTTCCTCTTTTTAAGACTTCTTTTCAGAACAGTCCCTGACGGCTCCGGTACTTCACGGTTCTTCCTATGGAAAACGACGTTCTTCAGAGTGGTCCAACCCCTGCCCGATCATAATCCCTCGTCTCCAACGGACCACCTCGTTAGCTAGCACGTACTATCGTGGGAAACACCGAAGAGTAGTACTGTGACCCCTTGACACTGGCCTTGCTTGGCACAGGAGCTCCTTTGCTTCTTCGGATCTTCGCCATACAGGGCCACCAAACACCTGTGGTTCTGGTCAACAAATACACCGTTTCGAAATCCACTTACGTCAGTGTCCACCGACTCGGTAACCAGTAGCACAGCGGCGCAGACGACAAACTCGGTTATCTTCGGTCTTTGACGTCATTTGATGCTATTTTTATCCCCTAAGCCTCTTCCTGCTACGGACAGATCTCACTTCTGTACGGAGGGGCCTTGTGGCGTATCTGTCCAAAGCGAAAGAAAATGTTTCTCTTTGCTTCAGTGGCCGATAAGCTTCCGCGGCACAGGCGTCGCTATCAGAAACCCCTCACGAGCATTGTACCGCTCCAGCAGGCGATCTTGTGCGACGTCGTCGCCATGCTTATCAGCGCTTACCACTGACGTACTCCGGCGGGCCGAGCTTCTCTCAAAAGGGATCGCCAAGGGTAAACAATCGTCATTCGCCCGTGAACATGAACGCGAAGGTTCTCTTTGTGGTCGTCCTCTGCGCCGCCCTCCTCGCCACCGCCTTCGTCGACGCCAAGAAGGTCAAGCAGGACAAGAAGTAAGTCTCAGGTTACCGGGCTGGTCACGTTGCTTTCTAGGGGAAAAGGCAAGGATGCAAAAGCGAAGGTGAAGGTACAGAAGCGCGAAGTGAAGGAGCCTGTGGTGGAGAAGGTAGTGGAGAAAGTCATCGAGAAGGTCGTTGAAGTCGAGAAGCCCGCAGCTCCCGTCAAGGCGGAGAAGCCAGTCGCTCCTGTCGAGGTGGAGGAGGAACTCATCGAAGAGGAGCCGGTGGCCCCCGAAGTTCCTGAAGTCGCTCCTGAGAGACCCCGCCTTGTCAAGCCTAAGCACTTGAAGGTAGGAATCACTATTAGAGATTGGGAACAACGCTTCCAGACAGACATGTCTGCAACAAGCTGCAGAAAAGAGACACTTCCGAAACTTCTAGACATCCAGACTGTCTATAGTCCCTTTTTAGACCATGACCGCCTACGAGGAATGCAAGCTGCAGTGCAAGAAGCAACGCGACCAAGAGGACGCACAGCATTACGTCGAACGTCTCCGCGCGGAGCTCGCCCAAGCCGAGGCTCTTATCGCCGCCCAGGAGACCGCCAACGCCCAGGAAGCCGAATCCGTAGTCGAGGAAGTCGTCGATGCGGCGGAAGCTATCGTTCAGTAAAAATACTTGTTTCTATTTGTGTGCCTCTTCATTTGCGTGTTTAAAAATTAAAGTAGACGTACTCGTCGGAAAGGGTCTCTTCAGATTGATTATGCCACCTAGGAATTGGATTATACATCTTCGCATGCACGAATTCGAGAATTGAAAAGAAGCTTTTTTGGCGACTCCCTTTTCCCGTGTGATCTGCACCAGAATGAGGGCATATGGTTCTGCAGCGGACGAGGAAAACCGCGTTTGCAAATCTGTCCAGGCAAAAAGTCTCGTCTCCTAGGCGGTGGTCGTCTATCAATACGTGCCTAGACGAAGATCGTCTACCCCCGATGTAGCAGCATACCTGAAGATGCGGAATATAATTTTAATTCTTTTGTTTTCTACATAAAGCATACACTCACTGTCAATAAGTTATTTGAGGTCTCTTCTAGAATTGCACGAGGCAGAAAAGAACAAAGGCCCAAATGGGAAGATGCGACGAGATATACATACAGAAGTGAGCACCGCAGGAGCAAGGAGCAGTGGAGGATGAGCAAAGCAACAGGGCGATTCATATTATGGTAGCAATAATAAAACTCTGGAAGACATTACAGTAAAAGCTCAAATATCGTTATGCAGTAATATAGTTCTCCCGAAACCGGATCCTTCTTCAGGCGACGATGAGATCATTTTCCTTTTCGCTCTCGGCTTGTTTCTTCGCCGCCATGGCCTTCTTCCTGAACTCGGCTATCTGCCGCCGGCGCTCCTCGTCCCGTGCCTTCTCCTTCTCACTTTTCTCTTTGGGTGGAGCCTTCACGGGGGCCTTCATGCGTCGGGCAGGCTTTGGCGGAGCCGCCTTCTCCTCCATGTTGTCTGCTGAGGAGGCTTCAGTTTCGGGAACAGCGGGCTTTTGCCAATTTCGGGACCTCCATTCCTCGACCTTCTGGAAATCCGCCTTTATATCCTTGAGTTCGATGTCTATCAGGCTCCAGTAGCCTTCAAGGTCAGCAACCGTCGTTTCCTGCAACGCGCTGTTCGAATCCGGATTCTGGAAAAGACAAGAATTACAATCCTTCACCATTCATGACTGAAACCTACCAGATTCTTGGCAACGAGCTCTGAGAACTTGCCAAGCTTCTTTCTGATGAGGAGGGCGGCCTTGCCTTGCGCCACACGGACGATATCTGCTGCTTCTGGAGCCATGGCCTGTTCTTCGCTATCCAGAAGTCCCAAGGCCTCGTCCACCTTCATCTGCAGACTAGCTCTGGTTTCTGCCAAGAGCTTCTCATAGTGCTTCCCGTCAATCTCGGGAGCAGCCTCGGCCTTGATCGGAACCGTCTTTGGGAATAGCGGACGCGCGAAGGCTTTCACCGCTCGCGGAGGTCCTACGGGCGTCGCGAGTCGAAGAGACTCGAAGTGGGATGCTAGTTCCCGCACTGGGGTCGCGCATTCTGGCGCGACTGCTGCTGCCATCGCCGAACTGAAAGGAAGTCGTAAACGGTCCAGCACGGAAAAATATCGAAATATTGTCAGAGGAGAGGGCAGCGCTATATAATGAGGTTGATGTACCGGTTAGATAGCGACGTGAAAGTCACGAAAACAAACGTTATCGAACTAGGGGGACAATTCCCGCTTCACTGTGCCATCCGGCATAATTAGATCCTATTGAAAGGCGTGTGACGCAACTAGTCAATGACATTTGGGAAATCCAACTGGGTGTGAACAGAACGATTTGCAGAGGATCGTCGAGCTAACCATGCGCGAAATTGAATGTCGACAGTGTCGGCGCGGACAGGGTACACTACACTGGTGGCGCAAGATTGAGGCGTCTGATAGAGAGAGAGCAAATGCTAGAGGAACGGAGAGTTTCGGGGTCAAGAACAGGATTAAGAGCGCGTCTAATCGCGGACAGGCGCTGACCAGTTGCGGACGGCATAAGAAGCAATCGGCGAAACCCAGAAAACCCACACCTATCACATAGCTAGCGCGCAACCATGGGAAATGCGCGCGACGTTGCGCAAAGACATAAAGAAGAACGATAAATCCTGAGAAGAACCAGACAAGGACAAATACATTGCCGCACGCAGTGGGGGGACTGGACGACACTGTCGTTTGGCGAGATATACTTGACGTCGACGGGTAAACGTCAGATGCGGGAAAACCAAACAGTAAAGGGCACTTACCGGTCAACGCTGCTAGCACTCTTCGGTGTCGAGTTGACGTCGTTCAGACGGAGCGCCTCCACACGTCTTTCAACGATGCTGCGCCCGATGGGTGTGTTCAAGGGCGAGCAATTCCTGTAGCCGTAGCCGTTCAGCGCACGGGAGATGTTCAAGTACGACGGCTGTCGTGGGGATCCTGTCGGTGTTGTTGACTGGATTTCGCCGGATACGTCTGTCAGCGACGAGAACTGCTGCGGCTGTGCAGTCAGATCAGAGGTGCTGGTCTAAATGGCGCCCTGTTACACCATTAGCGGAAAAATTACTCACCATCGAGCCCCGTTCGGTCGTCACCAGTCTCAGGTCGACCGCGCTGACGGTTCGCACTCCAGGCGACGGTGAACTGTATGTGAGGTTCAGCACCTCCTGCATGTTGTTGAACGACTCCTCCCTGGACGGCGAAGACGGAGAGAACGTGCCATCTTCAGAGGATCCGTGTGGGGCGACACTCTCTTCAGACTGCGAGTTGAGACTTGCCTGACTCTTCGAGTTCGAAGTGAATCTCGAGAAGAGGCTGGTGAATCTGATCGGAGTTCGCGCTCGCTTCACTTTAGCCCCTGCAAGGAACGGAAACAGTCGTTAACGGCGAAGAAGGACATACCAAGTGGAGGAGGCGTCTTCCCTGGAGACGCGCCGCGAGGACGAATCTTGTTCAGGAAATTGGAGATGTTGCTCTTCGAAGGTTTCGAAGACTCGGACATCTTCTAAATTCACAATTAAGCAAACTGAATGGGCGTCGCATTGATAGCTGACCGCGAGAACGGTATCAAAGTGGCAACGAAAGGGTAAGAATGAGCATGTTATCCACGTCGTCAAATAAGATTGATAATTTAAACAACAAGTATGGAGCGTGTAACAAATATACATTTAAAGGGGTCACAAAGTTTTAACAATGGGTGTATAGGGGTCAGTCGCTCTCATCTCCGGAGTTCGAGGCCTTGCTGTCGTCGTCGCCACTGTCCAGATTTTCCGATTCGGAGGAACTATTGGAAGAGCTGTTCGCTGTATCCTCAGCAGTTTGACTGCTGTTCTCTTCTTCTGCTTGTTCTTGAGAGCTTGAAGCGACGGATGAAACTTCAGCCTCCTCGGCGGCAGCTCCCGAAGTAGATGCTGAACCGGCCTTGCCTGCTTTTTCCTTCTGGGCTTTTCGCTTTTTCTGGAACAAGTCGACTTCTTCTTCAATACGTAGACGCTCCTGTTCTGACTCATATTCGGCTTCCTGAAAGATGGAAAATCAATCTTGTGACCACAATTTCAGTTAAAGTTACCGTGATATGAGGGCCTAGGAATTTCATCACTCCGAAGGCCAAGACCTTATCTTTCTTGCAGAGGTCCCTAAGCTTCGCATCGCAGCGAACCCAACGCTTGTCTTTGGGGTCCAACAAGTCGTTGTCTCTGAAGTAGCTCCACATGCAGCTCACTACATCACTTCGCGTCATATGGCGACGACCCAGCATCTCAGTGAGCTCATCGGACAGAGCGCAGATCTTCGTGAAGGCAGTACGTTTCTTCGGTGCGTTTTCATCTTTGGCTAAACAGCTGAGTTGTAGAAGGTTAAAGCTCTATCTGTCCTACGCTTTTTCGTCGTTTTTCTCGGCTTCTTCGGTGCACTGGCACCACGACGACGCTTCACACGGGACATCAGATCGTCATCGGTATCTTCGTCATCAGCCGCGCGCTTCTTCTTCGGCTTGGACTGTTTTGGTGCATCGTCCAGAATTGAGTCATCTGATGACTCTTCAGGTTCTGTGGCTTCTTTCGCTTCTTCTGAAGCTTTCTTGGACTGAATTTCCTGTAGAGAAACATTAGAGGGTAATCAGCAAGCAACAAGAAAAGTGGAATTTTCGTATGAATCTTCAACTCAAGATTCTAGCCGCGCCATAGACGTCATGCTGGAACAGTGGCAATAGCACAGGCTTATCAATCAAATTCTTTGTTTTGTCTCAAGATATGCGCCAAAAATAAGAGCAGAAGCATGACAACAGAGGAATAAGATCAAACTATGCCAAGCATCGTTTTTCAGAGCAGTTATTTCCGATTAGGCGCGGACAACTTTCAAAGGCAACGAACCTTGATTAGGTCGTATGTAATGGAGTCGATAGTCTTGCGGTGCTGGGAGAAGTCGGCATTAAACTTTTCCCCTAGGTGCTGGCGGATATTCTTGGGCGTCAGCTTGTCAATGCCGTTCGCTTTGATCAGCGCGGATATCTCTGCAGCCACCTCTTCTCGTGCCGCTGGCAAGTCGTTCACCATTCTTCGAGGATCTGGAATCGCACGGACACGTGAACCAATCGATCGATACACGCGGGAGATCGAATTTCACAGAAAATTCCACTGTTTTGCATAAATAAAAGCGGCAACGACCGCCCGACAGACGAGCCAGTTTAAAAACTTTGGTCCTAGAGCGCATGATCCGACGGTAAAATAGAGAGTTCGAATCCAGTGCCTGTATGGTGCGGGGAGCAGTTTCTGTGAGGGGTTGGCTTCGGGGACGTGTCTAGCGCTGTTTTCGGTCTTGCCTGGGAAGGCATGTCTCGCGGAGCTGTCTCCCTCCGTACGCCGCTGGGTGATGTTGCAACACGTGTCCACTTCGCCCCGAAAGCGCTCCCCTTTCGTCTGTGGATACGATCGCTTGTTTGGATAAGGCGCGCTTTGGACTGTTCTGTGAAAATCCTATTCGCACTTGTAGGCGATGCGAGTGCAGTCTATATATGCAGCGAGTTTCGTAGACGAGACATTGTGCAGATCTGAATGCTGTCTACTGTCTCCATGGTTGGGTCTCGTCTTCTGTACTTTGCTCGTCTGCGGACTTTGTCGCTTTGAGGTGGGGCTGTGCAAGATTTGATTGTGCAATATTTCAATTTGCAGCAGAATTTAGTCTCTTTTGTAATGTGGGCGGGACGCTATCCCTGCGTTCTATTTATTATCAATCACTACTTAAAATACCATTAGCAGACCCTACAAGGTCTGCGGCGTCATACCTGTTCGTAAGCTGCTTTTAAGCGCGCTGTTGCCATGGTTCATATGGAATACCTCAAAGCGTCGGTGCTTCTTAGGACGTGTATTCAGCAGTTTTGCTAGCACGCGAGCTTTTGGGTGGGCGCGATGGTCTTGTTATCGGACGCACGCTTTATCTTGTCCTTGTCCTGTGTGCATCACACAGTCCGCCTGCTCTTTCGTCTCCGCGTTCCTGTCTGGCTAATTTGTCGTCTCATATCGATTAGCAATGAATGCACGTTTGGATTATCTAGGTGAGACGAATGTTCGTTTAATTATCGATATTGCCAGTAGTCTTCTCGTATGACTCTATCTCTCTCCCTGTTAGGTGTGTGCGCCGTGATGTCCCTCTTCCTCACGCTGCCACGAATTGCCGTCGCAAGCTCGTCTTCCGTAAGGGTCGCGGCTAATCTTCTCCGTCAACAGCGTTCTGCTTATCTTCCCTCATCCTCCACATTAAGTAAGAAAATTAATTTCCAAAGTGGAGCTTTGTTTTTTTTGGCTTTCAGCGCATCTTTCACAAGTGAATCAGCGCAGACGAAGGGAAGTCGTTGTACGTGACGCCATGTTCCGACGATCTAAGCATTCTAGGTAGTGTCTTTTATTTCAATAGCATTACGCACCACACGTTCTGAATATGTCCAGTCCTGTGGTTGAGAAATGATATCTCATGTTCGCGTCCACTTTCGCGAAAATTAGTCCTCTTTAGAGTGCGTCATCGCTCAGTTCTGTAACCAATCTTTTCAGTTCGACAACGGCATTCAAAATGTCTGGCGATTCGGCATACAAGATTGTTGAGCGTGGAACCCTGCACACGCTAGATTACCGTTGCTTTATCGGTAAGTGAAGGTTACCTGCTCCAAAAGCTATTAACGTTTGTTTTTAGAGGGACCGAATGGGCTGGTCAACCCGTGGCACGACATTCCCCTCTTCGCGGATGAAGAGAAGAAGATCTACAACATGATCGTCGAGATCCCGCGTTGGTCGAACGCCAAGATGGAGATGGCCACCAAGGAGCCCATGGCCCCCATCAAGCAGGATGAGAAGAAGGGCAAGCCGCGCTTCGTCCACAATATCTTCCCCCACCAAGGGTACATGTGGAACTACGGAGCCCTCCCGCAGACATGGGAAGACCCGAATCACACGGACGCCAACACGAAGGCGAAGGGCGACAACGACCCGATCGATGTCATCGAGATAGGATCCAGGATCCAGCCCCGAGGAGCAGTCATCCCCGTCAAGATCCTCGGCACCATCGCCCTCCTCGACGAAGGAGAGACCGACTGGAAGTTGGTAGCCATTGCCGCCAATGACCCCGAAGCCGCCAATGTGAACTCCATCGATGACGTGAATAAAGTCTTCCCCGGACTCTTGGCGGTTTGTCGTGGTGTTTTTACTTTACAATATGTGTTCTTCTTCAGGCTTCCCGCGAATGGTTCCGCAACTACAAGGTCCCCGCTGGCAAGCCCGTCAACCAATTCGCGTTCAACGCAGAATACAAGGACGCGGAGTTCGCCCAGAAGGTTATTGAGGAGACGAACGAATTCTGGAAGAAACTCATCAAGGAGGAGAACCCGAAGCTCAACACGTAAGTATTGCCTCATCCACCTTCGGCGAATGACCAATTTTGCTTTAGGGAGACCCACGTCGAAGGCGCTGCCCACCCCGCTGATGCCGAGAAATGGGCGAAGATTGTTGAAGACATGCCCGCCAAAGGTGAGCCCGCTCCCATTCCGGACGAAGTCGAGGCGTCGCACTTCATCCTGGATCCCCGCCAATGACTAGGCCGGGAGCGCGCAGCAGCTAAATTGTAATTTCCATCCTTGTTAATTATTGTTTCGTGTTGTCTAGATAAAAGGTTGTTGTGTCTTAATCTTATCGGAGGTTTTATTTGTTCCTGACGACGTGGGTCGGAAGTGGTGACGAGTTTGCTTCCGCTGCTGTAGAGGCTCGTCTTTCCACTCAATATGCTAGCTTCTCAGACAGAGACAGTCTGACTTTTCGATTCCGAGACAGTCTGACTTCTCGTCAAAGGGCCGTCAATTACGGTCGCTTCGTCCGTCCTCAGACGGGAGGAGACTGTTTTTTACCGAAGTAATACTTCACGGATGTAATTGCGGAGAAAGAATGCGCGGGGGACGCCGCATGGAATTCAATGGAAATGGTGCGCAAGGGAAAATAGAGCGCGGGAAAGGGCAAATGAATACAGCTAAGGAGAGTCCGTTATAAGAAGGGGTAATCAGTTGAAATGAGCCTAAATGTAGCCTCAGTCCACTTTATTCACTTCACAATACCGGTTTCGAATCAACAAACAAAACAACAAATAAATAAAGCGAAACACACCAAGTGAACTACTTCTTCTTCGAGTTGATGAGGTCCCTGAACTGCTGTAGTGTGAGATCCTCGCGTTTCTTCCGTTCCTCCTGCGAGAAGTTGCTCAGCAGACGCTTCTCCTCAGCGGTCAACACCTACATCACCATATTAAGAGTAAATCCGACGCTAAGCACTTACCTGGTTCTCCTTCCTGAGTCGTGTCGCCTCCATACTCTTGTGTCGAGTTCCGCTCATGATGTAGCCGACCTTCTCGAACTCCGAGATCTCGTTTGAGCTGAGACCGATTTCTCCACGACGAGGAATGCGCTTTCCTTGGGCGATGTAGGCAGCCATGGCCTGGGCTTCGCCGCGCAGCATGTCCTTTCCATAGCTGAAGAGGTTAGATTAGTCACCGCTCGTGTCAAGTTGTTTAGAGAAAATGTCCATCCAATGGCAACTTTGGAAGAGAACTTACTCGGCCTTTCCAGCGAGCTCCATGGTCTCCTCCTCCCGGGCCAGCAGTTCCTGGGGAATCGCAGGACCGATCATCTCGGCCTCCTCTTCCTTCTTCTTCTGCTCGACCTCGGCACGCATCTCCTCGGTGAACTCGACCCATTCGTCCTCGCTCTCCTCCTCCTTTTTCTCGCTTCTTCGGCGCTTCTTCACCTTCTCCTGCTCCTCTCCGCTGGCCGAGTGCTGGCTACTGACAGAAGGCGAACGCTTTCTCTTCTTCTTCTTCTTGCGCCGCTCATCGTCGTCGCTGTCCGAGTCGTCTTCGCTGGAGGAGTACTTCTTCGAGCGCTTCTTCTTCTTCTTTTTCTTCTTTGACTTTTCATCGCTGCTAGAGTCCGAATCTAGACATGTGAGAGGTTACGGCATGTCTTAACTTGAAAATGACTTACCAGAGTCCCTGTGCTTCCTCTTCTTCTTTTTCGACTTCTTGTCTTTCTTCGCCTTCTTGGACTTCTTTTTGTCCTTCTCTCGCTTTTCCAGCTTCTTCGACACAACGTCTCCCTCGACTTCCTTCTGGGCTCTTCTCTCCGCGATGTCGTGACTAAATCAATGGGTAAAGGACCGACTCACAACGAGGAACCTACTCTTCGTAGACCAGCTCCATCTCCTGATGAGTCGGCGACGTGTTCCACACTCTCTGCCAACCTCGTTCGGCTATCTCACTGCGCTCGGCACGGCGCTTCTCCCACTTCTGGTCTTCGCTGGCAAGGCGGTCCTTCTCCTTCCGTTCGTCGTCGTCGGAATCAGCGAACCTCTGACGTTCATTCCTGCGTCGAGCGGGAGGAGATCCGTTCATTCTGGGCGATCTGGAACCAGGCAGTGGAGAACGTGGGCGACGATAGCGTCCGGGAGACGGTCTTCTTCTGGGTGGAGAACGTCTACGGTAGGGAGAGCGAGAGCGACGATCACGGTTACGGTAGGGCGAGCGACGACCCCTGCTCGGTGGCGACCCATTGGCTCGTCTTCGGTCTACTGAGCGAGAACGGCGACGCACTTCTGGAGATCTTCTTCGCTGAACAGGAGACCGGTTGCGGTATGGAGACCGCGACGCGGACCGAGATCTGCGTCGATTCCTGGAAGGAGAGCGCGATTTGCGACGAGCATCTCTTGAAGGGGACCCTCTGACCGGCGCTTTACGGCTTGAAGACCGAGAACGGCGCTCGGGAGAACTGGACTGCTTCCTGGAGGGAGTAGAAGAACTCGACCTGCTGCGGCTTCGACTGCTTCTCGGGGGCGACCCGTTCGCCTGAAGTGGCGATCCAGGGAGGGACGCCGAGCGGCGACAAGGAGATCCAGACTGTTCACGAGGAGACGGAGACTTCTTACGGCTGGAAGAGGGCGATCGGCTCTTCTCAGATCTATGGATGGGAGACGCAGATCGCGAAGCCGATCTTCCACTTCTGGAGTGCCGAGAAGAGGGCGAGGCGGATCGACCGTTCTCCTTCTGTGGAGGCTCCTCTTCGACTTCCATCGGTTCCTGCTGGTCGTCCTCGTCTTCACTGGAGCTGGAGCCGAACCGGAGCTTCGGGCCACAGTTTCTGAACAATAAAGCGTACAAACGATAAGGAGAGGGCATACTTACTGAGGAGTCTCTGCGGCGCAGCTTCTCAAGATCTCGCTGTGAGTCGGACTGGGAGTGATCGGGCCATTGTCGTCTTCGTCGCTCTCGTACATTACAGGCACCTGAAGCGAAATCAACGGTGACTCCGAAGGCGATCAGGTGGCCGGGCGCCGTTCCAACGGAGTTGAAGTGAAAGCGCGAAAAGTTACGGGAACTGGTTACTCAGGGCGCGCGGTGTGGGAGTAGCGTGTTTGGCCTTGTGCAATTCGTTGGATTTTGATGATGCAACGGTTTGTAGACGGTGTATCGTCTCCTTTCTTTTCCGGTCTTGTCTCAACTTGCAGGCTGTTGGGTCTTTGTCCCCAGCATCGCCAATCTCGCTTATCTTTTTTTGTGGACAATCAAGAAGAATCATTTGTGCTCTTCCTTTGGAGAAAACGTGCTTCGTTTTTTATGTTTCTCGCGCTGTGATAAGCTGTAGGTGTGCCTAAATACATCGCGCTGGTCAATATAAGGTTCTACTGAATGGATGTGAAGTAGCATTTAACTCGTCGGATATCACGAAATCTAAAAGATCCAAATCTGAGCTTCTTGGTTTGTATCGCCCGCAGTTATATAACACTTTCCTTCGTTTGTAATGCCAACGGATCAGAAAGCATTGTCTCTTACGCGTTCGCCCTTTTATTCATTAAATGGCGTCGAAGATACATTCTCGGGTCGATTTCAGAAAGATGGTGGCAGAACAAAATGCCAAAGAATTCTTCTCCTCTCTGCTAAGTGGCGATGAGGACAACCGCAAATCAACCGGACTGGCAGCCATCGAAACGCTTATGATGTGCATTGAAACGAGCAACGGTAAGCGTGTTGATTCCAGGCCATCGCAAACTTTGTTTCCAGTGGCTACCGTAAACGAGCTGGTCGATGAACTGAACAAGGCCACTGAGGCGATGTCGGAAACAGACTACAGCAGAGCTTCTGTGCGCAGCGCGAGCGAACTGTTTCTTCGCTTCATCTCGCTGACCTCGAGCGAAGTCATCAACAGCTCGAGCGTGAAGGACCTGGTACGGGTGTACCGGAAACGCGGGAGTGACTTCATAGAGCGTGTGGGACAGTCCCGTAAGAGGATCTCCAACTGTGCACGGCCCTTCCTGAAGAGCGGAATGGTGAGTCGGATAGAGACTGGGGCAGCACTCGAAGATTGTACTTTCAGAAGGTCATGACCCATTCCTTCTCGAAGGTGGTCTTGGAAGCCCTGGTCGACGCCCACAAGGACGGCATCGACATGCACGTCTACAACACGGAATCTCAGCCCGACCAGTCCGGGAGACGCGCCCATGAATACCTAGTGAGAGCCGGAATCCCTTCGACCCTCGTTTTGGACAGCGCAGTGGGCTACTTGATGGAGTCGGTCGACATGGTCCTGCTTGGCGCTGAGGGAGTTATGGAAACGGGTGGCATCATCAACAAGGTAGGGGCTTTGAGGCAACTTATTCTTAGCAACATTACGGTATTTCAGATTGGGACCCTTGCTATGGCGGTGTGCGCTCATGCCTTCAACAAGCCTGCCTACGTCATGTCGGAAAGTATCAAGTTTGTGAAAGAATACCCGCTGAACCAGAGTGACATCCCCGACGAATTCAAGGTAAGGGTCACTGTGTTCGCATGGCTTCATCATTTGTTCTTTAGTATCGTACTTCGACGTTGAAACGCTCAGATCTCAACCTCGAGGAGGAGCACCCGCTCACGGACTACACACCGCCTCAATATATTAAACTTTTATTTACTGACCTGGGTATCCTGACCCCTGCCGCTGTTGGTGACGAACTAATCAAGCTGTACACGTAAGACACGATTTTGTTGAATAAATATTCATTGCCAAGAAATAAATTACATAAGCCATCTACGATGCGGAGTGGTGGCTTGGCTCAGAGTTTCCTGTTCTTCTCCAAGATCACCTTGTAGCGATGCAGGAGACTCACGAACAGGTTAGCCACCTCTTGGGGAGCGTCTTCGTGCACGGCGTGACCACAGTTAGGCAAGACCACTTGCTGGAACCTCCCTTGCATCTGCGCTACGGTTAGGTCTTTGTCCAACCGGTCGACATTCGCAAGAATCAGCATCTTCGTCGGCTTACACTTCAGGAACTTCTGCGATAGTCCGTCGAACCATGCTGGCCAGTGGGGCTCCGTACGCGCTAAGTCAATCTTCCAGGTTAACCCCTGGAACATCACTAGATTGCCTTCGATCCTGGTAAAAGCTCCCATACGTGATGCGACGACGCCTTCAGTTGCGAGGGCATCGAAACTCGTGCTTGGCGGAGATTGCGGCAGGCGCTCGTCTTGCACGCCCAGTCGATGGCGGAGCGTTCATCAGGAAATTCCTTTGGACGACTCATCAGCACTGTCCGCATCTGCTTCAGAGCCGCCACCGCAGTTCCTTCGACGACGTCGATCACTGCGAGGGCGAACGTGTTCGGAATGAGCTCGCGTTCGGAGGCATGAACGGCCAGGGCGCCTCCCATGCTGTGTCCGACTATTATGCAGTGGGGGAAGTTGTCTTGCTGTGGGAAGATGCCGTGGTAGATGTTCTTGATGTCACTGAAACGGCTACAGTAAGCTATGATAATTTAGTGAGATCACAGATCATCTCTAACATCTGACTATCACGGACGTCTGTCTGTAGACCAGAAGACTGTCTAGACCCCACCTCTTAGACTACTTTTAAAATCGCTGCATCAGCAAATGTCACTTACGTCAGTTGCTGGTCCACAGAGAGGTTGTAGTTGTCCGACGTCTGTGTCTCGCCATGGCCGCGGAGATCAGGAGCGACCACTTGGCACTCCACATTCTTCGTCAGCTCCTCCTGCCAAACATTCTTAAGCACGGTTCAATATCTGCACGACCTACCACGAAACAACTCCACGTCAGTCCGGTGTATCCACCCCCATGCAACAAGAAGAAGACAGGCCCCTTATCGCCCTTCTTGTAGACGTTGAAGCGATCTCCGTTCTCGGTCTCCACAAAGACTTTGGCGGTGAAGAACTCTTCCCAGCCGATCGGAGTGTGTTCCTGCGGTTCAACGCCCATCTGAAGGATCGCCATTATGAGCATCGGGTCCGCTCCACTCAGAGGTAATACAGCCATACGGTGCACATCAAATGAAGATATTCCACGCGATCGTCCGAAGATGGAGCGTGATAAACTTTAACAGCAAAAGTAACAACAAAACAATAACAATTGGTACAACAACTATTCGTCGTCCGGCTCAGACTTCACTTCCGGGCTGATTTCCCTTTCTCTGACCGACTTCCTATGCTTCTTCTTCGGCGCAGGCTCATCCTCTGATTCCGAAGGCGCGTGTCTCTTCTTCTTTTTCTTCTCTTTGGGCGCAGGCTCCACCATTAAATCTTCGACCTGAGGCTTCTCTTCGGTTTCCTCGTCAGAGTCAGCAAAGGTTTTCTGTTGCTTCTTTAGCTCTCTCTTTTCGTCCCATTCCTGTTGTTTCAATAAGGTCACCACGAGTTGCCCACGTATTTGGCAAATACTTCCTTTGACTTGAATGTTGGAGAAACGGAAGTAGACCTTGCCACCCGCCTTCTCCGGGATCAGGTTCAGCTTCCCTATGGACACCAAGCAGACGGCGATTTTGTTGAATAGGAACCCGTTGCAGAACTTGTTGTCCACCGACGTGACGTCGCACACGTAGACACCTCCTTTTCGCGGCCTAAGTGGGGATATACAGGGATATGTGATTTAAAAGTCACCAACCTGAAGATGATTTGGGGAATGACCGCGTCGATGTGGATCTTCCGGCCGTCCTCCACCAGGTAGTAGTCCTTGTCCACCTTGATGTTTCCGATGGCGATGGGGATCCCGCGGACGTTTCGATTGTAGTTCCCGACGCTCTTCTCGGCAATTTGCAAAATCATGTCGAGGTGTTCGTTCCAGCTGCTCCAATCGAAGATGAAGTGACGTTTCTCCTTGACGGCGATCAACGAGTCGTTGTTCTTCATCAGCATCCGGGCTTCTTTGAACGACAGGTCGAAGGAGACAACCTCCTTGGACGGTCTGAGCTTGTGGGAGGGCTCCTCCTCTTTGGGCGGCTTCTCGTCGTCGCTCATTGCTGAAACATTCGCAAACTGAGAAGGACAATAGAGACGAGACATGAAATGAGACAGAGACAGATCTTCCAAAACGGCAAGCATCCAGACGAAGCAATTCTCCAAATTCATGCGACCGTCGCGATAATCATATTGTTCAAGGAATTCGTGTCGAGAGCCTGTGTGGTGTGCACGAGTGGGAGTGACCTCGTCGAGGGCTTTCCGAATTCCGAGGGTGATTGACCGTGAAGGAAGATTTCTTCTTCTCTCTTGATCCCCGCGCGTAATGGGATTTTTTAAGGAAGCGCTATTTAACGGTTTGGTGGTGTTGCCAATGCATGGTTGCAGTATAGGAGGTCTCTTTTCGAAAAGATTATATTTTCAAGGGATCAGGAGCAGGGCTGTGCAATACTCGTGTCTTTCTCGTCGTTCCTTAATTCATCTTCTACATTTTCTTACTCCCTTCAAGCGGCTGCTTTCACCTCAGATCGTCAAGTCTGGTCATTACCGTAATGAGCCTGCGAGATGACTTCGTTTAACCTCACTCCCCCCGAATTCCAGCCCCCCACTCTATCACCTCAAATGTCCTCCATCAATAGAGCCCATCTTGAGACATCAGGGTCTATCCCTGAACCTCTTCTGCGCTGCTCTTTTTCTGGCCAAAAAGGCGAAACAAAACCGGTACTTACGCCCCACGTCCACTGTGCACTACTTCCTCCCAATATAGCCCCCTTTTCACTTGGAGCCACCTGAAAGCCAGCAGCAAGGCTCGCGTGAATGCGAAGCGTCTGAATTGGCGCCAGTCGAAGTTGAAGATCTGAACTGTTGCCCCCTCATTGTTGTTGATCCCACTGAAGCAGAGCTGGGACCGGGTCGGGTCCCGGACCGGGTATCGGGTCGGATCTTCCGGGTCTTTTCGGATCCGGATCCGGGTACCCGGAACTTTTCGGGTCCGAGTTCGCAACCTGATTCAAATGGTGGATATCGACGCGACAGTGCCTTGAATGTAATACTTTACAGACGCAGATGCGTCTTTCTTCTGCGTCTTCTGTGTCTCTGATGAGTCTGAAGACACATAAAACAGTATGGCCGGCTGAACTTTTCCGGTCGGATCGGATCCGGATCCGGGTCCGATCCGGGTACCCGGAACATTTCGGATCCGGGTCCGGGTCCGGATCCGGGTACCCGAAACTTTTCGGATCCGGGTACCCGAAACTTTTAGCGGGTATCCCAGCTCTGCACTGAAGTATAAACGAGATCATCTTGCAGCCTCACTCACGGTAACTGGCGATCTGACGAACTGTAGCTATTCCCAACAAACCCTATCAATGCTCTCGCATCGCTTTAAAACCATCGGCTACGGATATATGAGTGACGCCTTCCTCATTTTCCAGAGCAGAAAATGGATCAGCCCTCGAACTTTGTGGCCGCTCCTGAGGTAGCACGAGAAGTCGTGTTCCATCGCCTTGATGAGGTAAGTAGCTGCACGCGTGACGCCCTTGTGTTCGTGTTATTACTCTTCTTCGTGCTTCCGTGTTCCTTTGAGGCTTCGAGCTTCAGTCTTCGCTCCAGTCCCTAATCTATGTTGTTCTAGCACATCCGGGACAGCAACATCAACTGGGGTGAACTGAATGATGAAGCCGATCTTTGGAAGCTATGTGACGAAGTAAGCAAGGCCTTCGGAGGCCTGCCGGATTCTCTGCTCAAAGAAGCACTTCTGGAGGTGCTGGAACAACACTATGATGCGACCACCACTCCGCCGTGGATGAGAACGCACATCGAGTCGTTGGTCAAGTAAGAACCACTTTCCTACGCGTATCTAGCTACTTTATCTGTAGGCTCTGGAAGAAAACCGTCATGAGCGAGAAGAACGTCCCTCGAGAAGGGATGGTCGCGGCAAGTGCTCCCGCCTACGTCCCTTACGATCCTCCTGCCAAGCGCAGCCGTAAGAGCAAGAACACGGACGCCGCTCAGAAGCGTGCGCGGATGGTGGCTGGCAGTGTAGGACAGCTGTTGAACCAGGCGCGGATCCAGTTCGCCAAGGAGGACGGCGAGCTCGACATAGATGAAGACGAGCACGGCAACTTCTCCATCGAGGGCCAGGAGCTCTCCTTCGAAAATTGGGGCAAGATGCTCAAGAAGCAGGATGAGAGTGCCGCCAAGACCCAAGCGGCGAAGAGTCGGTACAGCCAGGCGAAGTACGAGAAGATGCTGGCGAAACGGGACAAGAGGATCCGCGGCCAGGTACAGATGGTGGAGAAGATGAAGACGATGCGGGCCGGCCTCAACGTTGGCGACGACGACGAGCAGGAGGACAAGCCAATGGACGAAGGAGGCAACAGCGAGAAGATCACCGCTCGCGAGAAGCGGAGGAAGGTGCGCGAAGCCCTGCGCCGAGAGAGGCAGAAGGAGGACGGGGAGGTGAGCACCGACTCGGAGAAGAAGGTAAAGTCCTCGGCCCCTTCTTGGGACTCTTCATCGTCGTCGGAGTCCTTCAGCGACGAGGAGAACCCGCGAAGGAGGAGGCTGGCTCGCAAGAGGGCTGTCGCTCGACACCGTAATACGTCGGAGCTAAACATCGAGAAGCACTACATGAACAGGTTCAACCTTATCAGTCGTCTCTCCTTCGGGCAGAAGATGACTTTCCTCGTCACATTGAAGGAAACCGTGCATGGAACCACGCAGGCCCAGAAGAACCAGCTGATGGAGCAACTGACAGCGTACCTGGACAAGTGAGGGACCCAAGGAAACTTCGTGTTTCTTGTAATAAATTATATGTTCTCGTATTTCTCCTTTCTCATACGCACGGCCAAGAACGATATTGCCGCCAGCGAGGTTTTAGGAAGCCTCTCTAGGATTTAGAGAGAACGAGGTGGCGCCCGATGCTTCGCATTCACGAGAGTCTTGCTGCTGGCTTTCAGGTGGCTCCAAGTGGGAAGGGGCCTGCAAGGCTCAGATCGTCAGTTACCAAGTTGATGTTTGATCATTAACATAGTGAGGCTGCAAGATGACCTCGTTTAACCACATTCTCCGACATGTGTCAATTTTTAGGCTGCTTTTTCAACGCAGTCGTTTCAGGGTTGGGGTTTTTCCTAGAACCTTTGAAGAGATCTCTTCAAGGGTCAAACCGGCTTAACTCTGAAGGTAAGTTAACCTAGTGCGCCCATTTGCTCTCTTCTGTCCTCTCTTGACCTTCACAATGCCGCGTCTAATTACACTCTCCCCTATAATTGCCTTATCCCAGTCCTAGTAAACCCTCCACAATAGACTTACCTTAGACCATATCCCTGCCAACTTCACTAAACTTACGCGTCCCAACCTCGCAATCACCTTCCCTCCATTTGCCCTTGCAGTCCACTTACCCTTGCCCTACTCTTCACAACACCCTTCAGCCAACCCAGAGTCCTCAAAGTATTCCTTATCCCACCCCTCCATGCGCCACCCTTGGAGCCAATCGCACGCGGCACTTTGTGACCCTTTGTAGTACTAGTCCCGCTGTTCCACTGATCTACTGCTAATGCACCGTTTCCTGCGAAGGTCGTCGCGGTCAGCGACGTTTATGGCAACACCGCCTTCGGGAACTCCTTCCTCCTCACGGCCGTCCGCCCCTCCTCTAGCCAAGATGGTCGAGTGACCCTGTTCTGGGTCAAGGTTGCCTCCAGGCGCCGAAGAAATCGACGTTTCCCGCACATTGCCACCAGCGATGATGCGCGTCGGCATGTTGCCTCTCCTAATTGCTGCCGCCGCCGTTCTTCTGGTACGTGATCGTTTTTTGCACTTCCCATCGATTACCCTCGCGAATCTAGGTCGTTCCCACCACCACCGCCAAAACAGTCAACAACTCCTTAATAGGTAAGGCTCGCCGCCGCCTTAACCGCATGCTACCGTAGTCTTCAGAGACGCCTAAAGTGACATGCGGCCCAGATACGATCCTCATCGAGGGCAAGACGAAGAACGACTTCGAGGGCGTCATCTTCATCAAGAACTGGCGCCGCACTGAGGGCTGCTACCGCGCCTACGAGAAGCAGAAGGGCTCGATGAAGCCGCGCTATGAGATCCCGCTCAGCGAACTGTCGAGGTGCGGCCTGGAGATGCGGAGAAACGTGAGTGCTCGTCACTTTCCCTCTATCGACGGGGTTCATCGGAGGGCGCCGATGGATTGTGTCGATATCGGCGGCTGATCCTATCGGCTATTACGGTCAATCGGTCAGTTTCAGGCCGACTCCAGAGAGCTGGAGATCTTCACCGTCTTCGTCTTCTCCTTCCACCCGAACTTCGTGACCATGGGCGACCGGGCCTTTGCCGTGCACTGCCTCTTCCAGCAGCAGCAGTTCACCGTCGCCACCAAGTTCAACTTCATCTCGTAAGTGCCTACCTCTCCCTACCTAAGGCAGAAAGAGGCCTATGAACCCCCAAAGACCAAGGACCGTCAATTCCCTCTTTTACGCCATGTGATTGGACCGTTTACGAGTTCAAACGCTGTTTTATGGCCCGTCTCCCCTTAAAAGCCTTTGTTTGCCTTCGTGCCACCTTCAACGCATCCCTTCCAGAGACATCACCACTCGTGGCGTGCTCACCGGAGTCGCCGAACCCCCAGAAGTGGCGCTGACCATCGTGCCCGGCAGGGTGCCCGACCCGAGCCTCCAACCAGCGGGCACCGTCCAGCTCGGCACGCCTCTGATGTTCGTGTGGCATCTGACGAGACCCTCGGGTAAGTGTGCTTCGGCAACAAAGGCTTGTTGCACTCTCCGCAGCCAAGGTCAAGAGCGTCAAACGCCACATTCCGTCGTTTCTTTTTCAAGTTCGCGGCGCGCCGGAAAGTGGAACAGCGATGATATGTGGGACGAAAGTGGAGGCGCGGGTTCGCTGAAGGTTTCGAGGGGCGCGGCGCCCGGCGACAAAACAAACGAACAGAAAACGAGCAAGGAAAACAGATTGCTTGATTGATGGCGCTGAGGATCGCATTCCGAGTGGTTTTGTTTAGAGCGATTGAGCCAGGCTAGATGGGGTGTGATGGCCTTGCAGCGCTTGAGGTGGTCTGGAACCGATGAGTCTTCTTAAAGCGGCTGAGATAATCGTCAGAGGCAGATGTGGGACAAGTCTGAGACACTATTAAACCACTTAAGAGTCTGCAATCGTATACTGTTAGACCATAGTGAGACAGTTAAAGTCTCAGACAGACGGAAACCTAGACTCATAGTGTCAGATAGTGTCAGACTGTTCGACAGAGACAAGACCTTCATAGACAGTCTTTGACTATTCGAGACAGTCTTCAATCATCTTTAGACCATTCAAAAGAGAGGAAAATCTGTCTTAGATCGACTTTGAACAATCTTAGACCTCTCTAGCGCTATCTTTTGCCTTGTGCCTTCTTGTTCCTTAGTCAGCCCACCTTGACCACTGACCATTTCAACCCTAAACCCCAAATTTCCAGAAATCTACAGAATCCGCGTATTCGACTGCTTGGCCGAGACCCTGGACGGCCGGAAGATCAAGGTGCTCGACAATGGCTGCACCCTCGACACGCACATCATGGCGAACGTCCAGTACGCCGAGAACTCTAAAAAAGCGTTCGCCGACGCGATGGCCTTCAACTTCCCCGACGCCGAAGACGTCTGGATGAAGTGTCACGTCAAGACTTGCGTCATCCAGCACGAGCACATGCGACTTCTCGGCTTCGACGAGACCCATCTCTGTCAGAAGACTACGGTAGGCCGAAGGGAGTCTCCTACCGTAACCCACTGCTTCTTCAGACCTGCTCGAAGAGGAGTAAGCGTGACACGACGGCGATGAGTTCGGCGTCCTTCGACGACTCCGAAGACGACCAGAGCGTCATCATCACAGGGCGGATGACCGTCGTGGACCCTTCGGCCCCACTCCGCTACCAGGCAGCCGCCCTGACCGCGGCCCTCAACAACTCCTCCTCCTCGTTGGAGGGCGCCACACAGACCTGCATGGAGAAGAACGCCTTCGCGATGGGCTCGGCCCTTCTGGCGACGCTCTACATCGCCACCATGGGGCTTTCGGCGATGCTGGCCATCACCATTTTCCGAGCGAGTTCCTCCAAGTCTTTCATGGTTCGCTCCTGAATCCTCTCCCTCGTCTCCCTCAGATGCTCAGATTTTCCAAAAGAATCGTGTACAGTGTTATAGAATGTGTTGTTGTTGAAGGACTTCTTATGTATAAAATCTTAAAACTGAAGGAAACACAACAACGACAGACTAGGACAAGAATGTACAAGCACCAAACCAATGAATAAATTATTATGGCGAAAGGACCTCGTTCTACTACTATGTACAAGGGACCCTCTGAGATCGTCACATGTCGCTGAAGAGATCGGTTGGGGGGTGATGGGGATCGCGGGGTTGGCCGAACTCCGCCGACATGATGGGCGTCCGGTCCGAGAAGCTCTGGTTCGTGTAGTCGAAGTGGTCCTGAGCTTCCGTGTCTCTGGAGGGTCTGGAGACGTTGTTCTGCTGGAGCTTCTCGGCCCAGTACTGGTCCCTCTCTTCGCGACTCTTCTCCCGATTTATCCGGTTCCGCTCCAGGCCTACGATGGCTCTGCCGCTCTGCACCATCCCGTCGGTCATGTCGTCGTCGCTGACGAACTGGTCGATCCCCAAGGAGTGCAGCAGGCGCGTGCCCAATCTGAACGAAAGGTTCGTCTTCCGGGGCTTCTTGTCTTGGACTCGGCGCCTCTACTCGTCTCCGAAGCGCTTGTACTCACCTGAACCACGTGCTAAGGCACAGAATGACGATCAGGATGGGCAAGTAGATGTTGATGCCTCTCGCAACAAAGGGGATCACGTCCAAGTGACCCATCAGCCGCGTGAACTGCGTCTCCGTCCCAAAGCCAAGGTCAGAGGTGATGTGCGAGTCGAGATGAATCATGCCCAGAAAGTTCAAACAGATCGGCGGAGTCAGGCGGCACAGGAGACTGAAGGAAACACTTAAGACGCGTGAAACGGGGACTTACATGGCGCTGAAGAGCAGGCTGTTCGCGTCCGTTTGGTGGTGGGGGTCCAGGTGGTAGTAGCGGTAGATCTTGAGCTTGAACACCGTGTAGTAGGCACACACGCACAGGTACGAGATGAGCACCATGGCACAGATCTAGAGGGTACTGTAGGCGAGGAGGAACACGCCAGATCTACCGTACCTGGATATACTTGTAGTGATATCCGTCGGCGAAGGCGTGAAGGAGCCTTGCTGCGAGGGTCAACGTGGGCGAGACGATGAAGAAGGTGCACTCGCTCCACATGATGAGCAGAGTCATCGAGGCGAAGACGATCCCACAGATCTGGAGGAGCGGGCGCTTCATGACCACGTGCCAGTAGTAGCGCACCACGGAGGGCACCGGCACAAGGCCCGGCTCGCCTCTGGAGACGAGCTTCCCGACCACAGCTGCTTGCTCGATGTCCTCGAGGAAGAGGGCCCTCTCCATCAACGCGTTCCACTGGGCCTGGGTGCGGTGGTGGTTCTGAATAGAGTCCAGAACCCGTTTGTGGAATTTGATCTAAAGAGGGAGTCAGTCCGAGGATCTTAAGGGGGACGAACCAGGAACGCCTCGTTTCCTACCGTACCCACGTCGTTCGCGTTGTACGACGAGGAGGCGTAGGAGGAGGACGGCCTTCCGGAGGTGATCTGAGCCACTACTTCTGGAGGGAATTCCGAGACGATGATTTGCGCAAGATCGCGGTACCCATGCTCGTTTCGCAGAAGCGTCAGAATCTCACGGGATTCTCTGTAATTCAAGGTCTTCCGGATAGAAATCACAAAGGACCAACCTGTACGTCTCCTTGATGGCTTCTTCAGCGTCGTTCTTATCGGCCGACAGTTTGTCGATGTCGAAGTAGGTCTTGTTCAAGCGGTAGCCTTTGTTCCCCATTTGCCACAGCTGTCGGGGTACTTCCACAAGGCCGTAACCCAGGAGGACCGTTAGCAGGAAGAGACCCCACGTGTTGGAAGCGGACACGAGGATCACCTTCAAGTGTTCGCTGAACAGTAGGATGAGGCTGGAAGCGGTGTGAAACAACTCACAAGTTCAAGGAGAGACCCTTCGAGACGGCGTAGATCAGGAGGATGAAGAAGACGGTGAAGTAGGTGGCGTAGTAGACGACGTTGTTGTAGGCGGCAGAGCGCAGTTTCCCGCTGACGGAGAAGTCGCCGGCTCGGGAGTAGCTCTGCATTAGTGGAAGCACTATCCTAAAAGCAAAATATTAAATTAAGACCCCTTATTTTGACGAGGTGACAGCCAACTACCGTAATCCCAACAACTCCAGACACAAGAAACTCACCAAGTAAGCAGCTGAGACGTCCAGTAGACGACCCTCCACATCGCCAGAAGGACCTTTCCCTGCACGTAGCCATTGGGCTGCTCGCACTCGATGGTCATGTTGGAGACGGTAACGCTGTCCGTCGCCATCGTCGCATTCTGGAGACGCTCCTCATCGAAGACACACTTGTTGTAGAACGTCTAGACGGGATACTGTCGCTTCGGAGACACGGGGAGGGGAACATACGATAGCGATGTCCAACGGGAGGATGAAGATGATGAGGAAGGAGAAGTACCATCCTACGAAGGTGGCGACGGAGACGACGACTGTCTGCTTCCGGAAGTTGCCGTACTTGTTGAGGAGGGCTAGGACGAGCAGGAAGACGACGACGAGGGGCACGAAGAGCGCGCTGGCGCTCATAACTTCGGGAATCAGCTGACGTGGGCAGGAGCCCCCTGCCCTCCGGCTGGACGATTATCGGCTGCGAAACCGACGCCTCTCGACGTTGTATCAGGATTTTCTGTGCAGGACGCGTCGCGGTGCAGTAGTCTCCCACGTCGAGACGTTTTCGAATGTCTGGCGTGGGTTCGTCGCCGGTATTCCATGCAGCGCTGCTATTCCTAGACGTCTGTCTCCAGTGTTTCTTAGACATATGTGTCTCTAGGGACGATCCAGGTCTTCTAATGTGTCTATGAAGCAGCGATTTAAGACAATAGGTTTTTCTGATCGATTTCATAGAAAAGTATGGTGCGTGAAGACGATAAGAAGTTAATAGAATTGCTCGTTTTGTTATAGCATAGCTTTTCCTTATCCTTCCTTCATTTATTTATTTCGCCAACAAAGCATCGCGAGATCAACGTTGTTCCTCAATTTTCCTAATCTTTCTATTGCTTCCAGGAGCATCATGGACGGAAGATCGCGAAAGCGAAATGGCGATGGTGTCCCCATCAGCGAAGAGCAGCTCAGGAGCAAGGAGGTCATGTATCAGGCTCAGATGGAGATCCAGGAGCGCAAGCGGCAACTCAACATGACGAACAACCGTCCGACGCCTGTGCTCGCCTTGCGCCCCCAGCCGATCTCCTCGCACACAGCGAAGCTCAATCGGGCCGAGGCAGCGGTATTCATAGCCCGACAGGTCAGCCAAAGGGAGGACAAAATGAAGGAGATCCGCGAGAGGCTGGCTGCAAGCTCCACGCTGGCCGCCCTCACCAAGAAGGCCCCGGCCGGTCTCCCCCTAAAGAAGGAGTCTATCCCGATCGAGAAGGAGGTCCAAGTACCGGCTCCAGTCGAGGAGGAGAAGCCGGTAG
Organism: Steinernema khuongi; assembly: GCA_016648015.1. Classification (NCBI taxonomy): domain Eukaryota; kingdom Metazoa; phylum Nematoda; class Chromadorea; order Rhabditida; family Steinernematidae; genus Steinernema; species Steinernema khuongi. The sequence goes on along the minus strand of JADLIF010001858.1, from coordinate 54,862 downwards.
CTGCCGAGAAGTTCGAGTACAAACCTTTCTTGGACCCCCGACTGAAGGTTAAGGGCGCGGCTCGTGAGAAGAGGTCTACGTTCAACTTCCACGCGAAGGGAGAATTCGAAACTTTGGCGAACAAGCAGCGCCAACAGGCTCGACTCGAGAAGCTCCAGTCGAAAATCGCCGACACCGCACAGAGCACCGGAATCTCCTCGGCTGTCCGGTTGGCTATGGTGACGCCAGCTATTCAAGACACGGCTGCGCAGGAGATCCCCGAAGTCGAGTGGTGGGATGAAATCGTCCTTGGAGGGGCAGAGTAAGTGACCGTCGTTTACCCTTTAATTCAACTTTCTAAATTGACTGTTTTAGCTACGATGCTGTTCCATCCTCAAGCGAGCCCATTTCGAAGCGGTACGTAACCACCATAACAGACCTGATCGAGCATCCAGTTCAGCTCAAACCTCCCAATGAGTCTGCCCAGCAGTGCTTGAAGGCCTACTTAACCAAGAAGGAGATGAAGAAGATTCGCCGCCAGAACAGGAAGGAAGCTCTGAAGGAGAAGCAGGAGAAGATCAGACTTGGATTGGAGAAGCCCCCGGAGCCGAAGATCAAGATGAGCAACCTGATGAGAGTACTCGGGAACGAAGCCATCCAGGACCCTACTAAAATGGAAGAGCATGCCAAGAAGCAGGCGGCCGAACGTCAGGCAAAGCACCAGCAGGCTAATCAGGACCGTAAATTGACGAAGGAGGAAAAAGCGGCGAAGAAAACGAAGAAGATCAGCGAGGACACGTCAGCGGGAGTCCATGTGGCGGTGTATAAGTAAGTTTCTTCTGTTCTTATTCCCTTTTCAACGTTTTCCTTTAGAGTGAAGTCCCTCTCCCATCCAGGAAAGAAGTTCAAGGTGGAAGTCAACGCCAAGCAGCTGCAAATGACGGGCGTCATCGTCTTCCACAATCTCATCAACCTGGTGGTCGTCGAGGGTGGCCCGAAACAGCAGAAGTTTTACAAGAATCTCATGATGAACAGAATTAAGTGGGGCGACGAGATCATCGGACAGAAGAAGGACGTCGAGGATAGAGATGTACCCGGCGAGAGGAACGAATGCCACCTGGTGAGTCTTATTGTCTTTGGGGTATGACCGCGTCCGGGGTGTTCATATTCGGAGAAATCTCGCTTTTCGGGGAGGTGACAACTACACAAAGGACAGATGATTAATGTCATTCACGTTTAGGGTAACTTGGGTGTATCTGGTGTAGTAGTAATTTGGGAGGTTTTTTCGAACCCTCGTTGCCGCACACTACCACGCTTTCGTACCTTAAAGATTGATTTAGTGAGTTTTAAGGCATTCATTTGCATTTTCCGTTATTTGGAAAGGTCTTCCATGAGTGTCTTGTTAAGGCTAGCGAACCAAATGCATTTGAGCGAACACCGACCTCCAGAAGGCGCCGTTTCATGATTCAGTCCTGCCTTGTTCGTCTCATGCCTTGTCTGGTGACAGAGATCGACAAAAATGTGCCTAGCAGCGAGGAATGCTATGTAATGAAAATAACGTTTGTTTTCTGTTGGAACGAGGCCAAAGCAGGGAGGGATAGCGTTTTAATCAAGATGATGCAATTCCGGCTTATTCATCCGATTCATTATAGGTATGGGAAGGAATGGTCCAGAAGAGAGCGTTCCAAGAACTCCGCTCTATTGGCGCCACATCTGAGAAGAACGCCCGCGAGATTCTGGACAAACACGGCGTCGCACACTACTGGGATCTGGCCTACAGTACAACCATCTTGAACCCCGACCAGGAAGTTTAGTTTCGCCTATTGTTGTTTTGTGTTGACCATTTGCACTTGAATTGAATGTATTGCATCACAATCACGTGTCCCTCTTCGTCCCCTGCGTCGATGTGAGCTTGACCGCGAACGCCGTAGGCCACGCCTCCTCGTGGGTGCTTGCTGTCCTTCAACGCCGTCGGCGACCAAGTTATATTGTGTCTGTGTGACTGAGCGGCGGTGTTGCCATCGACCGTAGTTCTATTAGCGAAGGAAGGAGATCCTCCGAAGATGACTGCAGTGGATCTGTCTACCCGGAAGAACCCAGGTACGTTCCTCCTAGACTCCCTCCGTAGAATCAGGCGACGTGCGGTCCCATCGATCGACTTACTTGAGTGTCTGCCGAAGAGAAAGCGTATCTGAAGTGATAAGGGGCGAAGGTGCTTGAACCGGCACGCGATGGGACACGGTCCCAAAGCGGCGATAGGGAACGGGTTCTCCGTGGACAGAAAAAAGGGCATTGATTAATGTGCGTATGATTATGATCGGAATTGTCACAACTGAGGCGAGGGGATGTTTCAGCGAAGAGCGAGAGGGTGCTTCACGGCGGGTGGCGGGGGCGATCAGTCGACCGCCGGCCACTCTGGCCTAATGGCTGGACAGCCGTCTGCAAAGCGGGGAAATTTCGAGAATGCACCCAAAATAGACGCGGAAAGCGCGCAGCCAAATATGTAGACGTCTCGTTGGCTGGTCACACGGGTGCACAGCGACCGCGCTCGGTGCAGCCGATTCTTGGTGTGCAATGCGAATTGCTCGGGTTGTAGTTTTAATCGTTGCAGGTGAACTTTACCTGTCTAGACTGAATGTACAATTAGACGTCTCAGTGGGTAGAGGAGCTACAGTAATCGGTTCATGCAAATGGGATTGTTCGCTGCAATGTTTCTCTAGACAATGATTTTTACTGTCTCGTCTGAATGGATAGTCTAGACGTGTGGTTGAAATTCAGACAATTGTCATTTGCTCGCTTTGCAGCCTTTGCTTCTTGCCTATCTTCACTAAATTACCACCTTCTTCTCGTCAAGCGCTACAGTAGTTGGCCTCACTATATGTTCCGAAATGTTCCCACCATAGTCGCGGTGTGCGTCGGTCATAAAACGTCTCTCATTCGAAAGGTCGACGAAATGCGTCTGATCGTTTCACTGGCGTTCGTCTCGCCGGCCGACCTCGTGATGCGGCGCGAGTGGGTGCTAGTGTCCCCAGGACGAACGCACGAAACTGCGAGCGAGCATGACGCAACAATGACGATGTGGCTCTGGCCAGGCACGTGTGTTTGCCCCGCGACGGAAGCGGCTCGGTTTTCTAGAAGAGTGGGCGACGACGCTCGGCTACGAAAACAACGCCGCTTCCTCATGAAGGAGGGAGCCATGGCAGGCGGCCAAAACAAAGGAAGCACACAAAGGTGTATAGTTTTGATAGGGGGACGCGTTTTTATGCGAACAGATCGCTGTGAAGTCAGGCGGGAGGAACAGTTGTGCACTTTTGACGGAAGCTATCGGTGTCACGGACATTCACAAGAAGTGTCGCGTTCATTATATCCACCTGGGTGATCTTTCGGCAATTGTTTTCGTCCGCCGCTGTGATATAGCGCTCTTTGATAAGAACATTACTAGAATGTTTACTGTCGTATTTTTAGAGCGGCGAAAACACATGAAGCAACGGTTGTGGGACAAAGAAGAACTACTTGTCTTCTGATCTGAGGGTAAAGTACAGAGCGGATACGTTTCTTTTCGACTCGGCTACAGTAACCTCTGATGAAACGCGACATTTTGGAGGGGCATTTTGATCTTTTGTTTCCGTCTGCTCCGTCGTTGGGTGCGTCTGCGGTGCAGAGGAAGTCTAAACATGAGCAAACGTGTTGCATATTGAACGAGAACGAAGGCTGTGTAGGAAACTCATCCTTTTATCGTAATCCGTTCGTAAGCGTCGGAGTTTATCACCCGACGTTAGTGTTTGCTTTTGTGATTGAAACCGCTCGGACGAAAGTCTCCCAGAGATGACGTAGGAGGTCACGTGGGGAGGTGTTTAGTCCAAAACATGTTGTCGCGACCCTAATAGGCAAAGTTCATTGAGACCCTTAACTCGGCTTGATTTATCGCTGCGGTTGCGAAGAAGGTGGAAGAATTTTTAAAGTACCAAATTTGGAACTCATTTTTATCACAAACAGGTTTCGCCGACACACTTCACGGGTGCAGGAAGGCTTCCTGGCAGGTTCCTCAAGGGTCCTCGAGGTGTTGGACACCACGTGACCAGGGGATGAGAGTCTAATCTGTGAACCGCGATCACATGAAACTGCTTCCTGTGATTCGTCAATCATGTCGAAGCTAAACCTGTCCCGGCCATATGCTGGTTCGTGACGGAGACCAAAGTACAAGTAGGGAGACTTTACAGCGGGGAAAGGTTGTGGCTGCAGAGTTTTCTAAGTACAGTATGCGAGACGAACTCATTCATAAAAATGAGCACCAAGTAGGAAGCGAAGTGTCCAAAACGTGTTTTAGAGAGTGTATCGCGAAAACTGACTTCTGATCTACGCTGAAGAAGCTCTGTAGGGGTCTCGCTATGTGTTTTTCCACTTTTGGACCACGGGGAAGAGAATTCGCAGTTTAATAGCTTAATTTGATCAATTAATTAACTACCGTAATCTCGTGGCCTCTTTCGTGCCTTTGTATTTGTCTTATCCTCATTTAAACCCTATCTTTTAGGCTTGCTCCTGTCGACACGCCTCAGCTTGGCGCTGATCTCCTTCCTGGGATGTATGATCACCTACGCTATGCGGACGAACATCAGTTTCGCCATCGTTTGCATGGTGAACTCCACGGCCATCGCCGAGATCCCGGACCCCTTGGCGCTCAACAGATCCTCGAAAGCCGTCAGCAGCTCCTGTCAGCATCACAACATTGAGGACCTGGCCACTCCGAGCCAAGAAGATAAGGTATTCAACAGTGTTATACTCAACATTCATGGATTCTTCCAGCTGGAGGGCGAGTTCGTGTGGACCAAGTCAATGCAGGGCTCCATTCTGAGCGCCTTCTTCTGGGGCTACATCGCCAGCCAGGTGCTCGGAGGCTACTTGGCGTCACGCATTGGCGCTCGTCTTGTCCTCGGCGTCTCCGTCTTCGCCAGCTCCGTGCTTACCCTGCTCTCTCCTTGGGCCGCACAGCTTCACCTCTACGTCTTCGTCATCCTCCGCGGCCTACTCGGCTTCTTCCAGGGGGTCTTCTTCCCCGGCATGCACACCATGTGGTCCTTGTGGGCGCCCCCGATGGAGCGCTCTCTGCTCACCGGAATCAGCTACGCGGGTAGCCAGATCGGAAACATGGTCGTCATGCCCATGTCCGGCCTCCTCTGCAAGTACGGATTCGCAGGCGGATGGCCGTCCATCTTCATCGTTCTCGGTAAGTGGACTACGGTAAACCCAAGATCCTTGGGCATAAGCTGCAACTGAACTTTGAAACTAACACATACCCTTTTCAGGAGTGGTCGGCTGTCTCTGGTGTGCGCTATGGTTCTTGATGGTGGCGGACCACCCGACTCGGCACAAGCGTATCGCCACAGCTGAACGCGACTTCATCGTCTCGTCGCTCGCTGAAACCATGGGCAAGGACGAAGGAGCTGCCCCAGTATCTGTCCCCTGGGGTTCCATCTTGACCTCGACCGCCGTGTGGGCCTGCTTCGTGGGGCACTTCGCTGCCGACTGGGGTTCCTACATGGTGATGGTGTCGCTGCCCTCCTTCCTGAACGACGTGCTCGGCTTCGAGCTCTCCTCGATGGGCTTCGTCTCCTCCATCCCTTACCTCGGCTACTTCGCATTCATCAACGTGTCGGCCGTGATTGCCGACCGACTCCAGTCCTCGGGACTTCTCAACACCCTGAACACGCGTCGCTTGGCCATGATAGTCGCTCTCGGTGCTCAGGCAGTCTTCCTCGTCGCCAGCGGCTACTGTGGCTGTGGACAGGAGGTGCTGGTCATCGTGTTCCTCACGCTGGCCCTGACGCTATCCGGTGCCCAGTACTCTGGTTTCGTCGTAAACTACATGGACATCGCGCCCACCCACGCCGGCACCATCCTCGGCATCGGCAACACCCTCTCCTGCTTGGCCGGCATCCTCTCTCCTCTCGTCATGGGCTGGATGACGCCTAACGTAAGCCCCTTGGTCATTTTCGGATTTTGATAATCTCTATTTAGGGAACTAAGGAGGAGTGGCAGTCGGTGTTCTGGCTCACGGCGACGATCCTCGTCTTCGGCGCCGGCTTCTTCTCCATCTTCGCCAAGGGCACCGTTCAGCCGTGGGCGCTGGCCACCTTCGACGAAGAGAAGAGGAAACCCGAGGAGCTCATCCTCATCGAGAAGGGTCTGGCCGCCAAGGAGGAGGAGGAGGCGCACAAGGGTTTCTACTGAGCGACGGCAGCCCGCAATGTACATACTGAACCGTCATGCATTCTTGTTGGCATTGAATAAACAAGAAGTTCAACAGATCGGAAGGAGGTACGGTATCTCCTCACCCACCAGAGGTGCCTTCTTCAACCAAAAATAGCGTTTGTCACAGTTTACGGTACATGTTTCGTTGAAAGACCTCCGAACACACCAAGTTCTCCTTCATTCGCATTTGACGGTGTCTCTTCCTCCTAGCGAAAGTGCCAGTCGCCTTCTCGATGACTGGGTTCTCTGTCACCTGCGTACTCCAAGTCCTTCACAACTATTGCTCTGTGCCTCCTGGCCAATGGGGAACAGCGGGAAGTTGCCAGGCGTCCAGGAGAAGGAGGACGACTCTGCAGCAAGGATTGAGATTCCCTTGTGTGACCCAGAAGCTCATCGCCAGAATCCCAGCCGTCCACGCTAGACCGTCCTTAAAGTTCGTTGGTCACTCCGACGCGGCTTAGGGTGAAGCCAAAGAGATGACCACCGCGTTCTTCTTGTCTAAGGTGGGCGCATGGCCGCCATCGTAGGCGCCGTTCGGGCGAGGTCAAGGCGATAACGTCTTAGTCAGGCTGATGCAATGACGGCTTATTCATCCGCATCATTACTGGCCAAGAAGAACAGTGCGGCGCACTCTCTCGCGGTGCTAACGACTCGCACTCCCATTGCGTCACTCTCGCATGTCACTTGGATAAATGTGGGCGTCGTCGTCCAGCAGGTCACATTGTATCTCTGTGACTGACCGATAGTGTTGCCGTCGACCTTAGCTCTGTCAGCGAAGAAAGAAGATCGTACAAGATGACCGCTACGGATCCTTCTGCCAGGAAGAAACCAGGTACGTTCTTCTGAGACCTACCGTACTCCTTGTGGCTTTCTGTGGATCCTATCATCGTCTACACCCCAACCTTTCAGGCTTACTCCCGTCTACGCGCCTCAGCTTGGCTCTGCTCGGCTTCTTGGGATGCATGCTCACCTACGCGATGAGGGCGAACTTCAGCTTCGCCGTCGTGTGCATGGTGAACTCCACGGCCATCGCCGAGATCCCGGACCCCTTGGCGCTCAACGGATCCTCGAAAGCCGCCAGCTCCTGTGCCCGTCTCGACATTGAGGACTTGACCACGCCGAGCAAAGCACCTCAGGTAAGCAGGTGCCTCTGATAGGATAGTGACACTCTTGCGTTCTTCCAGCTGGAGGGCGAGTTCGTGTGGAACAAGTCGATGCAGGGATCAATCCTGAGCGCCTTCTTCTGGGGCTACATCGCCAGCCAGGTGCTCGGAGGCTACTTGGCCACGCGCATTGGCGTTCGTCTTGTCCTCGGTGGCTCCATCCTCGCCGGCTCTTTGCTTACCCTGCTCTCTCCTCTGGCGGCAAAACTCCACTTCGTGGTCTTCATCGGCCTCCGCGGCCTACTTGGCTTCGTCCAAGGAGTCTTCTTCCCCGCCATGCAAACACTGTGGTCCTTGTGGTCGCCCCCGCAAGAGCGCTCCCTGCTCACCAGCATCTGCTACGCGGGTATCCAGGTCGGAAACATGGTCATCAATCCTATGTCCGGCATCCTCTGCGAGTACGGATTCGCCGGCGGATGGCCTTCTATCTTCTACATTCTCGGTAGGTCGATTACGGTAGCTGGGGGGACTAGCTGTGCTAATAGCCTTGTGACTCTCGGGATTGACATCACCCTCTTCAGCACTGGTTGGTGGACTCTGGTGCGTTCTGTGGTTCGTGATGGCAGCGGACAGCCCAGCACGGCACAAGACCATCGCGACCGATGAGCGCGACTACATCGTCGGCTCGCTCGCTGAAACCATGAGCGCGGACGAAGGCGCTACCCCACCACCTATCCCGTGGCGCTCCATCTTCACCTCGAGTGCCGTGTGGGCCTGCTTCGTAGGACAGTTCGCCTCCGACTGGGGCACCTACATGGCAATGGTGTCACTGCCTTCCTTCCTGAACAACGTGCTCGGCATGGAGCTCAGCTCCATGGGATTCGTCGCTGCCATTCCCTACCTCGGCTACTGCATCTTCATCAACCTGTCCGGCATCATCTCAGAGAAGCTCCAATCCTCTGGACTCATTAGCATGCTGAACACGCGTCGTTTGGCCATGCTAGTCGCCCTTGTCGGTCAGGTAAGCACATGAAGATCCTTGCCTCCCTTACAACCACCACCCTCAGGCCGTCTTCCTCGTCGCCAGCGGCTACTGCGGCTGTGGACAGGAGGTGTTGGTCATCTTCTTCCTCACGCTGGCCCTCACGCTCTCCGGCGCCCAGTTCTCCGGCTTCGTCGTCAACTACATGGACATCGCGCCCACCCACGCCGGCACCACCTTCGGCATCGGCAACACGATGTCCTGCTTGGCCGGCATCCTCTCCCCTCTCGTCATGGGCTGGATGACGCCTAACGTAAGCCTCGGGGTAACGCTCAGTCCCTGAAAGTTCTTTTCAGAACACTAAAGAAGAGTGGCAGTCGCTCTTCTGGCTTACCGCGGCCATCCTAGTCTTCGGCGCCGGCTTCTTCGTCTACTTCTCCGAGGGAGAAGTGCAGCCGTGGGCGAAGACCACTTCCGACGAAGAGAAGAAAAACCCCGAGGAGTTCACCCTTATGGCCCGGAACCTGTCCAAGGAGGAGGAGGCGAGTAAGGGGTTCTACTGAGCGGCGGCGCTATATATTGAGCAGTAATGCATTTAAATTGTTGATTCTATTCTTATTGTTGGCCCTAAATAAAACAATCAATGAATCCTATGCGAGGAAGGTACGGTAGCTTATTGCAAGCTTGAGATAGTCTCTAAAAAGCTTCAAGTAGAATTGTACTGGTTTAGCCACGAGTAAGGAGCAGAGCAGACCGGGTACTTACAGTAGGATAGTGTCCTCACGAAGAAGACGAAGTCTCTCCCTCTCCGGACCTCCCTTTCGACACTCTTAGAATCTACGCCTTCGGTATCCATCACTGTTCGTGGCCAGCGACGTGACAAAGACCAAAACGAGCATTTATCCTAAATACCATAACTAATAACCACTCTACTTGGCCTTCTTCGTCTTCCACGAGTCCGTGCGGCTACGACTCTTCTGCGTCTTTGGACTAACAAACTGAAAGGAAGCACATACGACAGGCCGAAGACCCTCAGAACGAACCTTGTACGAGCCTTTGCCTCGTCTTGTGCTTCTACTTGACTCATTAGTCGGCTGAACGGACTCTATGAATGACTTCGCCTCCCCAGAGGACTCACCTCCTCCTTGTAGATGGACTTGGCGGTGACCTCTTTGGATGGACGCAATATCTTCGACACCGCCGCCACCCGGGATGTGACCGAAGCAAGCGTCTTGTTCTCCGACAGCGACGCAGAATTGCTCTTCACAGGTCTCCTGAAATCCACCGCAATCCCGACTCAAGACACAACCACTCACCTGAGCAGAACCTCCTCCTTGGGGAACGACTCCAACTCGGTCATCACGTCCACGAAGCTGACCAGAGCCTGGCCGCGCTTGGAGCCTCCCTCCTGGAACGCGGCTATGTCGCTCTGGTTGGGGAAGGTCATGCCCGTCGAGGTGAGCGTGTACTGTGTGAGGACCCCTCGCGTGAAGAGGTGCCGGTCCTCCATCTCGTCCACCGGCGAGTAGGGGTTCCACTTCGTGAAGGGTCGTGTCATGAGGGCGAAGTCCTCTAGTCGGGCCAGGTCGTCCTAAGAATCAAAGCTAGGACGGTTTCCTTCGGTGGACTCACGTTCTCCAGCTCGGCGATCTGCTCGTGGCACACGTAGACGATGTCGCCGTCGTCGTACATGTAGCTCTCGGGACCCTCGTCGTCCTGGGTCGGGTCCTGCGCCGGCACCTCCCCAAGCATCGAAGAAGTCGCCTCGCTCACACTAGTCGTCTTCGTGTGACTCCGCTGCCGGACCCTCTTCCGCTCCGGGTATACGGTATCGTCCTCCTCCTTCTGAGACTTCTTCGGGGTCTTCACGACGTCGGACTTCTGCTCGGGCGTCTTAGACGGCTTCTTGACCGGCGTGGCCGCGGGCTGAGGCAGTGCGAAGCAGATGTCCAGGATGCGACTCACCGGCTTGATCAGGCTCTTCCGTGCGGACGAGGGCATCTCCTGCGTCTTCTCGATCTTTTCGCGCACCTTCCGCCGCGTGATCAGCGTGTGCACGACCGGCTTCTTCTCCTTCTTGACTGTCTCCTTCGAAGCCACCTTGGGAGGCGCCTTCTCGGCTGGAACCTTTGCTTTCTCCTTGACCTTTGCCGTTACTTCCGCCGAGCTGCTTATGGTTTTCTGAAACGCCACCTTCGTTAGAACATACTGAAAATCAACGCCCTTAACCCTAAGATCGACTCACCTTAACCTTTGGGGAGATTTCTAAACTCCTCGTGAGTCGCTCCGCAGAAGGGCCCGATTGGGAAATCCTGGGAGAAGCCATCTTCGCCGGGGCGCAGGACGCGTCCGGCGGAGCTTTCGGGTTCGCCACGGGTTTCTCTCTGATGATATTGCACATAGCGCGAAACAAATCGCTCAGCCGCTTCGACTCACACTCATAGAACAAGTGACCAAGAGGGGCCAGAAGGGGAGAAAGTTGCTAGGGGAGGCTGTCTAGACATCAGCTTTGTAGACGTCTGCGGCGATTGCAACTTGCAACAATGCCGAACAACTGGAGGAAAGGACCTTTCCAAGGGTTCGGACTTCTTGAGCGCTCGATCAGTGCAACCAAGCCCTGTCCTTGTCGCCAATGATATGATGTTATGATTGGACAAAGACTGCGTATTCCTAGGGCTTCTCCGGTGTTTAGGCTATTGCACTTCCCGATTTTAGCTTGCATGTGTGACCCCTGGTTTCCCTACTTTCCTAGCCGACGACAAGATAAAGTCAATAATGAAACGATGTTTGTATAGTGAGTGAGAAGTTCAGCATTTTATATCGAGTGTTCGCCTTGTTTTCCGCTCACCTTATCGCCAAGTATGTGCTGCGTACTCCCCCACTTGATTCAAACTTCATAACCTAGAAGGACGCAAACAGCGCGATTAGATGGCCTTCCATTGCATATGTAGTCAAAGCAAAGAAAAAAGGGTTCGAAGGCCCTTCATGCTTGTAGATTCAGAGCTGCTGGTGCCATGGCCATCGGTAAAACCCCTCGCGCCAGCCGAAAGTATTCCGCCACGAACGAAGGACGATTCGTAAATCTCGCACGTGTGGACTTTCTTTCGCTTTGTCGAGGTCCGTGCTCCGCCAGTTCTTACCTTCACCGCCCGATTCAGCTCTTCTTCGTGTTTCAGGCCATGAACTTCTTGAGGCCGCTGGTGCGCGGCTTCCACACGTCGCCGATGCAATGCGGGTGAGTCAGCCAACCTTCTTCGTTCTGGACTTATCCTGGCTTTAGTTCGGTGTTCATGAAGCGTCAGAAGAAGATGGACCCGGAGGTGGCGAAGGCGCGTGAGACCCGTCGACGCAAGAAGCTCGAGCGCGAGATCCGCCAGATGCAGAAGCATAGCAAGAAGCCGAAGCCGATCGACGAGATGACCGTCGACATCCAGTCGGCCAAGAATATCCAGTAAGTCGGGGTTTTTCGCTTGGCTTGGGCTTTTCTTAAGCTCCTTCTCCCCGGGGCAGCCCATAGCTGAGCGATTCGACAAATCGTATTCATTTACCGTATTCCTCAACTCCCAGCCTTAACCAAACTCGTTCCAGTGAGCGCATCCGCGATCCCTACATCGTACCCGAAGAAGTAGCGGACGAGCGGATCATCCTATTGAAGCAGTACACGAAGACGCGGAACCAGCTGATGCGCGCGGACGATGCGTGGATCCGGGAGAGGCTGGAGTCCCAAGGCAAGGCTCTGGAGAAGCTGAAGGCGCTCTCCCCGGCGCTCTACGAAGCCGCCGTCCAGCCGGACGAGCAGATTCTCCCTCTGGTCCTGAACGGTCCCGCGCTGACGCCTCCGATCGAGAACTACGACAGTCCCGACGGAGACTACATCGACACTACGCGCTCGTGGACGTGAACGATACTTTGTTTTGTTGTTGAGATGTATTAGGCCATAAACCTGTTTAAAGGAGGTCTCCGTCCCACGCTGAAAGATTTCTCATCTTGGAAGCTACCTGAATCTAGAAGGGACTAATGAGCACAATTGCTTCTCAGGATGTCAGCCCTCTGAGATGACGGAGACCATGGCCTGCGGAGTCCTATCGGTCAACTTCAACCAGGACAACGGCTGCTTCGGCTGTGGGTGCCAGAATGGCTTCCGCGTGTACAACGTCGACCCGCTGAAGCAGATCCACTGCGTGAACCTGGAAGGAGGCATCGCGATCGTCGAGATGCTCTTCCGGTGCAACTACATCGCCCTCGTGGGTGGAGGCCCGACCCCCGCCTTTCCCCCTAACCAAGGTACCTAACATTAAGTACAATTCTAATACCCCTCTCCTATGTTTCAGTCGTCATCTGGGAATGCATCAAGGAGAAACCCATCATCCAGCTGGAGCTGCCGAGCGATGTCCGCGCCGTGCGGCTCCGCCGCGACCGCATCATCGTCGTTCTGGACAGCACCATCCACGTCTACAGCTTCGTGGAAAGCCCCAAACGACTCCACGTGCTGGAGACGTGGCCCAACGTCCAAGGCCTCTGCGCCCTCTCCCCGATGGGCGAGGCGGTCCTGGCCTTCCCCTCCTCCACCACCGCCGGCTCCGTCCACATCCTCAGCCTGGCGAAGCCGGACGCTCCTCGGCGCATCATCGACGCCCACCAGAGCCAAGTAGTGGCGATGGCGCTGAACAACGACGGTGGGCCAAGATCGTCCAGGCGTTTCTGACCTTCCTATCTAGGCGCGAAGCTGGCGACGGCCTCCGAGAAAGGGACCATCGTCCGAGTCTTCGACACCAAGACCAACGAGAAGCTGAACGAGCTAAGACGCGGCACCCACAACGCGAGGATCTACAGTCTCAGCTTCAACCTCGACGCGTCGATGCTCTGCGTCTCCAGCGACCACTCCACCATCCACCTCTTCTCCCTACAGAAGCCCCTCAAGAGGAGCAACTCCAAGTAGGTCGCTTCATCCCGAGCTACCGTACCCCCGAGTTCTAGGAAGCTTGAGAACTACATCAAAGGGGACGTGAGCTTCTCGCGATTCCACATCCAGGCCACTTCAAGCAAGAACAAACTCCCGGCCGTGGTCTCCAAGTGTGCCTTCTCCTCGGACCCGAACTCTATCGTCGGTCAGTTCCTCCTGAGAATCTTCGCCGCTCCAGTCTTTAGTCTAAAAATCCTGAAACTGAATGATCCTCTGAACCTTCTTCTTTCAGTGGTGTGCACGGACGGAAGCTACTACAAGTTCCACTACGACAGCGAGAAGGGCCAGTGCACTCGCCAAACGTACTCCCTCTTCCTCGAGATGGGAAACTAACCGGGTGAACGAGTTCCTCTCGTGCATAATATGTAGATACAGTACTGCTGGCACTAGTACTGCCCCAAAAATTCAAATCTTCAGAATGTATCCCCAGAGTGTCTTATGTAACCAAGCCGTCAAGCTTCACTTATATTTTCCACATGAATAAATACTCTACTCGCTCTAAGGCACCGGCGCACTCTTATATACAGCAACGATAACAACCAGTTTGTCCACCCGGGTTCTACAGCTCCACTGGAGGCGTCTTCTCCAGCACCTTCCGTATCATATTCATGATCGTTCGCGGCATGTGGTCCCCGAACATCGTGCCCGTAATGAGGATCTCGGAGAAGTCGCTGTAAAGAAGATTTACGTTCCAAGGGTCGACTTCACAAACGCTCAATTCTTGAAATCTAACTCCGGTCCCGAAGAACCTCCAAAACAGAAAGCCGTCAGAACTAGATAATAAAGATTGGATGGACTGTGGCCAGCTGGGAGTGCAGAACTGCGGCCTAGCCCCGGGATTACAGGACGGAGCAGCAAGCTGGATGATCCGGAGATCGATAAACACCCCCTGGGGGGAAACATCAGAATGGCGGTGGGACGGTGCTCAGTTCCGACTCGCAACTGCGTGCCGCTTTCCTCACCCACCGCCGAGTCACACATCAATGTAACCGCACGAGCGCTGGCCGCGACGTCGCGTTCTTTGCCATCGATCGACAGAGAGGTTTGACAATCTTCCCTGGATCGTCGCGGCCGCCCGGTCGGGCGGCCGCCCGTCGTCACCCCGTCGAATCCAGAGCGCGTCTTCTAGGAAAAGGCCCGTTCGACCTGTGGTATGTCCAGGAGCACTTCACTGCGTCATTCCCTGCTTACAGTTGAAGAACCCTCCTACAACTTCGACAACTGACCTCCTTATTTCCGCCCAGCTAACTACCGCCGTTCCAACGGCCGTAGCCAGCGGCGGACCGGCCGTGACCTACAACTGGCCTACCGACAACCCACAAACAGGTAACTTTTCCGTTCCTATGAAATCGCCACAGTAGGAAGGAGTAGTGTAGGAGTTAGAGGGTGGTCTTCTCCTTTTCACGCGCTGACCTCCGCACATGCTGAAGATTCAACGCCTACATAGGTCGGGACAGACCGGGACAGATTGGAGACGATCAAGGAGTATAAAAAGGAAGAAAGGCATCCTCCTCATCGAATTGGTTGTACACGTCCTTATTGCCATACAGAGTGTGGCAAAAGTTCTGGAGCGCTTTTAGTAACGTAGTTTTTGAGGTCTTTCTTGCACTACCTAAACTATTGTTGTCATATTCTTGTTTAGCATGTATTTCTACCCTAAATTCAGCTCTACTTCCACTACCACCATCCACTTTTAAATTTGTAAGCGGCGCAAATTTCTGGACCCAACACGATCAGTCTCTGGACAGACATATCTTGCCTTTAGCTTTAGTTTAGTAGGCCTTCGGCGCTTTCAAATAGGGTGTACATGTGTCGCTTTATTTTTTACCCTCTGTCGCTCTTTCGCTTTTTTTACTCTTTAAGTCTTTCAGATGTTCTTCACCCTTTTCACCGTCGGCGCCGCCGTTCTTACCAGAGTCGTCCTCCTCATGATCCACTTCTTCCAGTGGACACCCGCTCCTTTGGCTCAAGCTCCCCCCGTTCTGGACGGTTTGTTTTGCTTAATGCGGTGCACTTATAGTTTCTTCCTTTCAGGGCCGGCTCAGAACCTCAGGGGAAGCATCAAAGCCACTGAGAATATTGTGATGAAGCTCAATGGCCCATACCACGACAAGGAGAAAGTATTCAAAGGGATGAACAACCCCCGCCCCCGCCGCCCTAATTGGACAGTGACCGCTTGACAGAAGCGATTCTATGCGCTGTTCTCTATGATTATGTGGTAAATGACTCTCACGGACACATACGAGAAGCACGCGTACGTCTCCCGAAAGGAACCACGCTACTCCGACCCGTTAATCTCCTCGTTCCCCTCGAGATACCAGGAGCGGCAGAAGAGAACGTCAACCAAGAACAGAGGACCCCATCGGAGGCAGCGCAGCTAACAGTCAACATCAACAGCTGGACTAACCGATCTCCATTTGCAGACATGATGGCTAGGAGGTCCTGGCATCAACGACGATACGAGATCGAGTCCGAGTCCAGCGAGGACTCCTACGAGGAGTCCGTTTCCGTTCACGCAATTGAACGGCATTTGGGGACGCCGTGCAAGAAGTGTGTATGGGAACGTGACATACGCTGGAATGGAGATCGTCGTGGACGAACGCTTGCACCACGTCGCCAAATCCATAGACGACGTGAAGAACATACGCTTAGTCCATATTGGATGGCTTAATGTCAGCAATCTGACTCCTCGACGAGCGGATATCCAAGATTGGGCGGACCACAGTAGTGTAGTAAAGGGTAGGTGCTGGATCAATCGATATTTCGTAGATGCTGGATCGAGGTCAATTAAGTCGTTACGGGGTCATTAACGGCAGATTAACGACCATCGGATCAATTGCCGTCGATCGTTAGACCTCTACGTTCTCGTAATCATCCTTATATTCAGAATTTCAGCGTCATCCTCAACATCACCATACCGTTTGAACACCATGGCCTTACGCACCTTTGCGTAAGTACGTAGTTACTGTAAAATAGACATAAATATTTTTAGGGGGAAGATTGAGGGGACAGTGGAACACAAGATCCTCAGCTATGTGAAAGGAGATGACGGTCTCTTCAAGAGATACACCTTCCTACATCTCAAGGATGTCTCGTTCTACTTTCGAAGACCCTACACACGTACTTGGGACTTCTTCCTTAGAGACACGAGTGTAATGCGAGTGGATGATATCGCTCACAGCGAGTTTATAAAGTCTCTGGAAATAGGCCATGTAGGTGATTCTTGCCAGTGACACTTGCCAGTGAGCCATACAGACACAGCATTCATGCTGTTGACAACCGCACTTACCCTTACTACCAAGTAGTTTTTGGACTTTTTAAGAACGATTTTGTATGGCATGGGCACGAGCTGATATGTGAGCTGTAACCAGCGCGCCAAGGCCTTTCATTTGCACTATGTCTCGCCTGAATCGCCGGAGGACAGTTCGAAAGGGTTACATGTTAGCTCGATTAGATCTATCTATTGCACTATCGCTTGGTCACCGGAGCCTACTTTGAAATTTTCGACCTATGTTGACCTAAAGCTCAGATGAGGTGCCCGGGGGTAGAATTTTTTCGCTTATCCTATTTCTCATAGGGTCCCGCCACGATTGGAACCGACTCCCCTATGGAATGGCATCCAGAACGTCACGCTGTGATCAAAAAGTGTCAGTTTGCTGGAGGTTCCAATCAACGGTGTGCGGAGTTGGAATTTTCGAAAACAGAGGTCGGAAGTCGGAGGTCGGATTTTTGATTTCAAAAACGGAGGTCGGAGTTCGGAGTTTTCAATTTGAAAACGGAGGTCGGAGGTCGGAGGCTCCGCACACCCTTGGTTCCAATATAGGCACACCAGACACAGCAAACAAAGGACTGTTAATCTGACCCAGGACGACTAGCAGCTTCACATACCATTACCTGAAGCACGCGGCACCACCGGTCGACTCTCTCTTAACCTCTTCTTTTTTCAGTAACTCGGGATGCTGGCCGGATGGAACCAATGGGAGGATAAGCATCCTTATCGATACAGGCGCGGATCGAACGGTGATCAGCGAAAGCGCATCTCGCCGCTTGGGACTGCAGCTTGAAGGCGCGCCGAAGGATAGAAGTATGTCGACTGCGAGTGGAGTCGTCAAACTTAAGACGTTCCGCTACGTTGATAACGGAGACCAACAAGGTCATGAACATTGTTGCTACAAGCATGCCCGTTGAATGGACATGGAGTTCTTGACAGCACGAGGTCTCCGCCTTGGTTTCGCAACGTGCGAAACAATCTAGGAGATCTTCACATCTGCAGCCTCTCCTTCTCTGTTTCCCTCTCGCGCGCCTCCAGCATGGCGCGGACCTTCATCTGACGACGCAGTTCTATCAGACGACCGGTCCGTTGATACTTGAGGACCAGCTTGTGGTGGATGGAGATGTGCTCCGCGGTGATGGACAGACGCACCTTGTTGGGAAACGTCCCCTTGAACTTCTCCGCGAACTGCCACGTGGTGAAAGTGGTGGCGCACAAGGCCTGCAGCTCATTCAGGAACCAGGGGTTTGGATGGAAGTAGAGGAACCTCTTGCTGGGCTGGGTCAAGGCGGCATCGTTCATCACGTACTTCAGGATGTGGAGGGGCGGCTTCTGCGAGATGACGATGACGTAGAGGGAGAGCTTTGGGTCGAGGAAGACGTGATAGAGGAGGTGTGCGGAGGCGTGCCAGAGCACAGAACGTTCCATGTGTAGGAGCAGGAGGAGCTGCTTGCCGTAGATGAGGTCTCGGAGCCAGGTGTACAGTCCGGTCCACTTATGCAGGTCGCAGTTGAACTGGGGCAGGAACCCTGGGGTACGAACTACTACAAGTTCCACTAGGACCCGAACTCTATCGTCGGTCAGTTCCTCATGAGAATCTTCGCCGCTCCAGTCTTTAGTCTAAAAATCCTGAAACTGAATGAACCTTCTTCTTTCAGTGGTGTGCACGGGAATCAAGGAACTCCGAAAGTTCAACTGCGACCTGCATAAGTGCACCGGACTGGACACCTGGCTCCGAGACCTCATCTACGGCAAGCAGCTCCTCCTGCTCCTACACATGGAACGTTCTGTGCTCTGGCACGCCGGAAGCTACTACAAGTTCCACTACGACAGCGAGAAGGGCCAGTGCACTCGCCAAACGTACTCCCTCTTCCTCGAGATGGGAAACTAACCGGGTGAACGAGTTCCTCTCGTGCATAATATGTAGATACAGTACTGCTGGCACTAGTACTGCCCCAAAAATTCAAATCTTCAGAATGTATCCCCAGAGTGTCTTATGTAACCAAGCCGTCAAGCTTCACTTATATTTTCCACATGAATAAATACTCTACTCGCTCTAAGGCACCGGCGCACTCTTATATACAGCAACGATAACAACCAGTTTGTCCACCCGGGTTCTACAGCTCCACTGGAGGCGTCTTCTCCAGCACCTTCCGTATCATATTCATGATCGTTCGCGGCATGTGGTCCCCGAACATCGTGCCCGTAATGAGGATCTCGGAGAAGTCGCTGAAAAGAAGATTTACGTTCCAGGGGTCGACTTCACAAACGCTCAATTCTTGAAATCTAACTCCGATCCCGAAGAACCTCCTTAAGCAATTGAGCGTTTACAGAATCGACCCAATAGTAAGTAGGAAGATGCCAATGGACACTTTAGATGTTCTCACCTGTGCTGCATCCACTGCGTGCGCACTTCTCCTTCTTCGTCGACTCTGAGGTGAAGAATCCTCCCAGGAGGGTAGAGCCTGACGTTCCGTGCGTTCTCCAAACGAGTACCGGCCAAGGCAGTGGCGTTCTCTCCAGTTTCTGTGCCCCCATAGGAGGCTCCATTAGTGGCCACAAGACGCCGTCTGGCGACGATCGCCTCGGCGACGTTCTCGGCATCTTCGTCCTGGTTGTGCAGATCCCAGGGAGCGGGGAAGAAGAGGCGGAAGATGCCCTTGATGATGATCTCGTACTTGGCCTTGTTCGTAGCGAAGATCTCCTGATCTATCTGTTCCTTGAGGTGAAGCATAGCCTGGTAGGAGATCCGAGGCACGACGTCGTCCCCGACCACGATCCCAAGGACGTGGGACTGCGTGTCGTTGACCCCGTGCTCGGAGATCACACAGCCAGGCGGGGAGAAGGCGTAGCACCTCACGTCAGGGTAGGACTGCCTGAAACGGGGAATAGTGTTTAGGAGACGAAGGGTGCCTACTTGAGCAGAAGCGCCAGCAGGGAGGCGATTCCGCCACCCAGGGAGTGGCCGCAGATGACCAGGTTGTAGCCCGGGTTCAGCACGTAGAGGTCCTCGATGACGTTGTTCTCCCGGAGGGTCTCGTAGACGTAGCGCGCTCCGTTGAGCATTCCTCGGTGCACACGGACTTCGCCTTCGCTGTCCAGCTCTGGGTCGTTCCTGAACAAAGGATGATGAGATTCCAGTGTCCTAGCAGTGCCTACCTCAGCACAGGATCGCTGTCCACATTGACCGTGAACAACTCATCGCTCAAAGACAGGTCCGTGACCATGTCCATGAGCGAGAGGGAGCCGCGGATGGTGATGACGATGGACTTGGTGGCGTGGTCCACGAGAACCACGAAGGGCACCTTGTAGAGGGCGTTGCGGAAGGAGACGAAGAAGAGGTCCGTCTGGTCCACCTGGGACTCAAGCACGAAGGCGGCGGTGTTGCAGAAGCAGCAGTTGTCCTCGACCACAAGCACTTGGCTGCAGCTGCAGTTCCGAAAGCACTGGAGTCGCTTGAAAAGCCGGAACCAGCCGGAGCAGCTGCAGTTGTTCATCATGTACATCGGCCAGCCGTACACGGCCATGGCGAAGTTCAGCATCCGTTTCGCCGTTTCCATGGTTTGAGGCCCGGTTTGCCAGTCCGGCGCTGCGGCCCTCAGAGCTAGCGACCTGTCCGTGGCCGAGTCGTTGTCCACGGAGGTCCGGGGGGTGCGGTGTGGCGAGTGGACGTGGAGAAGGAGACCAGTGACGATGTCCGAGAGCACAAAGTCGTTATCGGCCGAGAAGGTCGCCAAGAGGAGCGCGATGTCGTCCAGTGCCCCGCGCATGGCGTCGTCTTGCCGGAATTTGCACTAAAGGAGTGGATTGGAGACATCGAAGATAAACATCTAGTTACTTACAATCTTGAGCCAAGTAGTCCACGAACTCTGTTCTCCACGGAGAGAGCGCTCGGATTTGCCGTGAGGGTTGAAGACGATGATGATGCCCAGCAGGACGGAGATCATGAGCATCCATTCAAGGATCACGGTGATCCAGAATCCATAGACGAAGCTGCACAGATCTTCATGGCCTGGAAAGGGAACATTCATGAAGAAGAAGGTCTCGCTACCTACCTAAGATCATGACGGTCGAGGCGATTGTCCATGCGAACTCGAACAGGAAGATCGGCAGTCGGATGTAGATAAGCAGTGGGACTCGGTCCCGGGCTTGGCCGTCGACGATGGTGCCGCGGGAGCTGAGCAGCGCCAAGAAGACGCAGAGGATCAAGGAGACCGCATTGAGCGAGAAGAAGACGAAGAGGTACACGACCAGGTGAGGAGATTCGCAGTCGAAGGGACTGTGAGCCACGAAGATGAGCACGGCGCATGCTATCCTGAAAGCATATGTGGATACACAGAGAAGAAGAAGGTAAGGACGTAAGAAACATTAATCTCCTCATTCATATATGAGCGGGTTAGATCAAATCAGCCATCTGTTCAACCCTGCACCACTTCTAAGCAGATCAGGCGCAGAAGGATGTGAAAATAATCGAATTTGCCTCTCAGATACACATCCCATGCTTCCCTTCTCCTATCTCTTCGAAATGAGCGCTGTCCAGGCTATTCTGGGCTACGGTCCGCGAACAATCAATACTGGGTCCATGGAACAGAGCGCCGGAAGATGCAAAAAGTGCATCACAGCACACAAACCAGAAATAGGGTCCAAAAAACAGAAAACACGCCGTCAGAACTAGATAATAAAGATTGGATGGACTGTGGCCAGCTGGGAGTGCAGAACTGCGGCCTAGCCCCGGGATTACAGGACGGAGCAGCAAGCTGGATGATCCGTAGATCGATAAACACCCCCTGGGGGGAAACATCAGAATGGCGGTGGGGCTGACGTGCGGTATTACCCCCCGCGGGCAGAAACAAGAACTCACCATAGGAAGCGCACGAAGGCCTCGGAGATCTCGGGCACGACGAAGTCGTCGCTGGCGATGTTCCACCGGCGGCCGAAGGCGACGAGCGACGGCATCCTAGAAGCGCGAGGGAGCGGCGATCCTCAATTGGCCGTGTGGGTCGCCGGCGAGCGGAAAACGGGAGAACGGCGGATGAATTATTAAGCGACGACGACCGACATTCCCGCCCATGACGTTTCGCAGCGCCGGGAAATCGAACACATGGCGTCGGTGGCGGCACGTAGGACCTCGTCGAGCTCCCGCTCGACGCCCGGTTAGCTCAGTCGGTAGAGCACCAGACTCTTAATCTGGCTGTCGCGGGTTCGAGCCCCGCATCGGGCTAATGTTTTTGTTTTTGTGCTTCTGCTTGCATGAGCGTAATTAGCGCGTCGATGACGTCAAACGGTCCATATTTGGTTCGCCCGACGGAATTTGTTTGGGCGATGATGCGGGTGTTTGCTGAAGAGGGAATTGGCCAGAAGGGGACTCGTGGAGTGGGGTCACTGTTCACTGGAAAACAAATATTTATGCGGTATGGACACATTGGCAAAATATACAGTCGTGAACAGTGAAACTGGACTCCCTAGACTTCGAAGGACCCGAAGAGGAGCTGGAGATTCCAATCGTCGACGTCCTGAAAGCATACCATAGAAAGAAGATGGGATAGTGCACGAACCTGTGGGTCGATGGAAGTGATCGAGATGCGCTCCACGTCATGAACGGGGCCGTTCTTCAAGACGATCAGGCATCGAGCATTGGCGGTAGGATGAGGAATGCTCCGGACTCGAGGAGGCTCAGTTCCAACCTCGATCTCCGTGAGTCCGTTGATCAGGGATTCGCCGCTCCCCTTCTTCCAATCGGAAATGAGAGATTCCACTCTCTCCTTCGAGAACTTCTCATGCTACAACTCGACAGATTATAGGGTTCAACTTCATTTTGTCACCAACCTGTACATAGATATTAAACACTTTTCCGTACTTTGTGATCTTCAGCGTCAGAAGTTTTGAGGGGTGCGTAACTAATTTAAAGACACCGATATCACCGTGCCTTTTCACCCACGGTTGGTACTTCTTCTCAAACTTGAGCCGGCCAACTTTCGATGTCAGTTTGAAGACGAACTCCCTCTCTCCTCGATACACGTAGAATCCGCTGCCGTTCTTCCACTCGGCGATGACTGACTCGATCCATTCGAAGCGCACTGGGGCGTGCTAGAAGAAGGTAGTCAACTTCAAGAGACCACAAAGGGGACTTACCCACGACTGGAACTTCTCAACGCGGACTTGATCGTAGCAGACGAAGAGGGAAGAACGACGCGTTGGATGTGGCAGATATCCGAACAAAGCAGTTGGATCCACAATGGCATTGTAGCTTTCCGTGATCCCAAGCCAAAGGCCGCCATCAAAGCCATCCCAAGCAACTCGCTTTTTCTCGTAAGCTCCATCAGATTGATACCAGTTCTCGGCGATGGACTCGGCGATCGATTCGATTCCATCACTATCGTTGAAAGGTATGCGAACTTCCAGGGGTCTTCCTCTCTTTCTTCTAAACTCTGGCGCGATGGTTTCAGAAATCGTGTCCATGGCACTCCACGTAAGATCACAGCCTTGGATGTCCAGTTCTTCCAAGAAGGCTCCTTTGTTGATGAACCCAATTGCAAGCTCTTCCATTGCATCGGAAATGCAGCCATCCTCGTCAGTCAATTCTACGCTGACGAAACCCTTCTGCACTGCTTTAAGCATCCTACGGTAGTCATCGAGTGCTTCCTGGAGGTTGTAGAGCATATCATTTTCGACTGCGAGTGAACCACGGGCACTTGGATCAACCGGGAGACTAATTAAACGGAGCGCTTCCTGAAGATCGACTTCCGGGAACGGAAGATATTCGCCATCTTCAAAGCTAGCCTCGATTGTCAGATTCCTAATCCAGGCCAGTCGCCATTGCCGGAAGTTCCACTCTTCTTCATCCCCGTTGGGAAGATCCCTCGTGGCCGAAAGAAAGAGTATCGACTCCACTCTATCTTTAAGGAAGACGCTCGGGTTCACTTCTTTGGGGATAAGCACATACTGCACGCGAACGTAAACATCCAGGAGAACGCGATTTTCGAGCTGATCTTCGGCGGCAAAACTCCAGTTCTTCAGCTCCGTACTTCTGGAAGCCACTCTGGCGATGGTTGCGACGTCTCGGCGAGGCAGGTAGCTCACGACTTCCTCGACGAGATCGTAAGGCAGGTGGTCCATGATGAGATTCTGAAAATGGCAGGAGGTGAAGAACAACACAGGTTAAGCACGATACACCAAGAAATAAGACAAGAATTACACGGCGCAGAACTAAACAAGTAAAATGAACGAAATCGAAGGAACGAAAGAGAATCGCAAGGAGAGCGAGTGAAATAAACGAGTTGACCACGCCTAGGTGGACGGTAGTCAAGTATTCGGTGTGTGAGAATGACCCTAGTGCAACATCAGATGTGGCGCGTTCGTGTTCTTGGCGAATTACGCCCACGATGATCAAACAACATTTCAGCGCATCCTCTCCAAAGTCTTCCAGACTCCAGACATGCTTGTCTAGACACCATCAGTCTAGTCTAAAAACCAGGAGAGCCTCCCTAGCAATACTTATTCATTTAATTTATAGACACTACATAATACACCGATATCATATTTATGCGGTATGGACACATTGGACACATACAGTCGTGAACAGTAAAACTGGACTCCCTAGACTTCGAAGGACCCGAAGAGGAGCTGGAGATTCCAATCGTCGACGTCCTGAAAGCACACCATAGAAAGAAGATGGGATAGTGCACGAACCTGTGGGTCGATGGAAGTGATCGACATGCGCTCCACGTTGTAAGAAAGACTGGGGCCTTTCTTCAAGACGATCACACAGCGAGCATTGGCGGTAGGATGAGAAAAGTTCCGGACTCGAGGAGGCTCAGTTCCAACCTCGATCTCCGTCAATCCATTGATCAGGGATTCGCCGCTCCCCTTCTTCCAATCGGAAATGAGAGATTCCACTCTCTCCTTCGAGAACTTCTCATGCTACAACTCGACAGATTATAGGGTTCAACTTCATTTTGTCACCAACCTGGACGCGGATGTCAAACTTCCTTCCGTCCTTTCTGATCAGAAGTGTCAGCAGCTTCGAGGGGTGAATAACTATTTTCAAAACACCGACATCACGAGGCTTCTTCACCCATGGTTGGTACTTCCTTTCGAACTTGAGCCGGCTAACTTTCGATGTCAGTTTGAAGACGAACTCCCTCTCTCCTCGATACACGTAGAATCCGCTTCCGTTCTTCCACTCGGCGATGACCGAGTCGATCCATTCGAAGCGCACTGGGGCGTGCTGGAAAAAGGTAGTCAACTTCAAGAGACCGCAAAGGGGACTTACCCACGACTGGAACTTCTCAACGCGGACTTGATCGTAGCAGACGAAGAGGGAAGAACGACGCGTTGGATGTGGCAGATACCCGAACAAAGCAGTTGGCTCCGCAATGGCCTTGTAACTTTTCGTGATTGCAAGCCAAAGGCCGTTACAAAAGCACTTCCAAGCAACTCGCTTCTTCTCGAAGGCTCCATCAGATTGATACCACTTCTCGGCGATGGACCCGACGATCGATGCGATTCCATCACTACTATTGAAAGGTATGCGAACTTCCAGTGGTCTTCCTCTCTTTCTTCCAAACTCTGATGCAACGGCTTCAGAAATCCCGGCCATCGCAGTCCGCGGAAGTTTACAACCTTGGAGGTCCATATCTTCCAAAAAGACTCCTTTGTTGATGAACCCAATGGCGAGCTCTTCAATTTTCTCAGAATCGTAGCCATCATGATTCAGTTCTACGTTGACGAACCCCTTCTGCACTGCTTTGATCATCCTACGGTAGACATAGAGTGTTTCCTGGAGGCTGTATAGCATATTCTGCGCAACTCTGAACGATCCACGGGCACTTGGATCAACAGGGAGACTAATTAAACGGAGCATCTTCTGAAGATCGACTTCCGGGTACGGACAATCTTCAAAGCTAGCCTCGATTGTCAGATTCCGAATCCAGGCCAGGCGCCATTGCCGGAAGTTCCACTCTTCTTCGTCCCCGTTGGGAAGATCCCTCGTGGCCGAAATAAAGATTCTCGAGTCCACTCTATGTTCAATGAAGGCGCTCGGGTTCACTTCTTTGGGGACAAACACACTCTTTAAGTAAACATGGACATCCAGGAGAACGCGATTCTCGAGCTGGTCTTCGGCGGCAACGCTCCAGTTGTCCAGCTCTGTACTTCTGGAAGCCACACGGGAAATGGTTTCGACGTCTCGGCGAGGCAGGTAGCTCACGACTTCCTCGACGAGGTCGTAGGGGAGGTGCTCCATGATGAGATTCTGAAAATGACAGGAGGTGAAGGACATCGAACGTTAGGCGCGTTACACCGAGGAAGAAGACAAGAATGTCACGGCACAGAACTAAACAAACAAAATGAACGAAATCGAAGGAACGAAAGAGAATCGCAAGGAGAGCGAGTGAAATAAACGAGTTGACCACGCCTAGGTGGACGGTAGTCAAGTATTCGGTGTGTGAGAATGACCCTAGTGCAACATCAGATGTGGCGCGTTCGTGTTCTTGGCGAATTACGCCCACGATGATCAAACAACATTTCAGCGCATCCTCTCCAAAGTCTTCCAGACTCCAGACATGCTTGTCTAGACACCATCAGTCTAGTCTAAAAACTAGGAGAGCCTCCCTAGCAATACTTATTCATTTAATTTAATTTATAGACACTACATAATATCAAGAGCGGATCCAAAATTAAACCGAGGAATGGCCCTAAGCAGGGAAGGGGTCGTCGAGTCTTCCAGACGTGTTGACGAAGATGGATTTGACCTGCGTGTAGTTCTCCACGGCCGCGCGTCCGTTCTCTCGTCCGAATCCGGACTGCTTGTATCCACCGAAGGGCACATGGGGAGCTGAACGAGCAAATTTAATCAGGGTCTACTCCTAGAGCTCCACTTACAGACGTCATTGAATGTGTTGACGTATACGGTGCCCGAGTGGAGGCTGTTGGCGAAGTTGTGGGCCTTCTTGAGATCGTTTGTGAAGATTCCGTTGGCCAACCCGAATTCCGTGTCGTTGGCTATCTGGAGGGCTTCCTCGTCCGTCTCGAAAGGGATGACGAGAAGCACGGCGCCAAAGATCTCCTCGGAGTACACGTCCATCTCCTTCGTCACGTTGGAGAGCACACAGGGTGAGAGGTAGAATCCGTCTTCGACGCCCTCCGGACGGACGGCTTCTCCTCCGCACACAAGTTTGGCCCCCTGAAAACGAATCTAAAGGTTATGGTCAATGGTTTTTCAATACCTGTTTGATGGCGGTTTCTATATAGCCTTGAACCTTCTTCACGTGCTCCGCGGAGATCGAGGCGCCGACATGGGTGGACTCAAGGAAAGGGTCCGCGACGCGCATCGCCCGTGTCCTCTGGGCCAGGCGCTGTGTGAACTCCTCGACGATGGAGGCGTGCACCAGCACCTTCGAGGCGTTGGAGCACACCTGGCCCTGGCTGTAGAAGTTCGCCATCATGGCTCCGGACACGGCCATGTCGATGTCAGCATCTGCCATGATGATGCAGGCGCTCTTGCCTCCGAGCTCCAAAGTCACCGGCTTCACGTTCAGCTCGGCACAACTCTTCAGAATCCGCTTGCCTGTGTTGACGCTGCCCGTGAAGGAGACCTTGTCGATCAACTTGCTCTCGCAGAGCGCTTTTCCGGTTTCGCCTTCGCCTTGTAGGATGTTGACGATGCCGTCGGGGACGCCGGCGAACTGCAGCAGGTGCGCGAGGATGACGCTGGACACCGGAGCCAGAGGGCTGGGCTTGTAGATGATGGCGTTTCCACAGGCGATGGCCGGGGCGATCTTCCAGGTGGCCGTCTGGATCGGGTAGTTCCAAGCGCCGACGGCACCGACCACGCCGAGGGGTTCGCGGCGGGTGTAGGCGAGGCGCTCGTCGCGGTCGGAGAGGGGGAAGTGGAGCCCCGAGAGGTCGACCGCTAAAGAAGTTCAATGCTCAAGAAGAAGATTACAGGAAGGCCTTACCACTGAAGTAGTCGAAGGTGTCCGCGCACGAGAGCACATCTGCCCGCGCTTCGTTGATCGGTTTTCCGTTGTCCCGCACTTCCCATCGGCTTATCAGCTCCACGTTCTCGCGGATGAGCTCCGAGGCGCGCCGGAGAATCGCGCCTCGCTCGTTCGTTGGAGTAGCGGCCCAGGTCTTCTGCGCTTCTCGGGCCATCTTCGCCACCTCGTCCACATGCTCAGCGGTGGCCGAGGTGCATTCCGCCAATGTTTCGCCTAAACTCGCCTAGGATAAGTCAGAGCGACGCAACCCTTACCGTTTCTTGGTTCGTAAATGGCAAATCTGCTTCCAGAGGCGACGTTGAGTCGGCTCCCGCTGGCAAAGTGGAGCGTCTCAAGAAGGTTCCTGGGCACGGAGAACGTTCTCATCTTCTCGACCGGAATGTACGATTTGATTTTGTTTAAGTCGGACGAGCGGAGAATCGACGGATGAGAGCCTGGCAAACCTTGGGGAACGATTCGGTTTCGATCCTGGAAAGAAGCTCGTGTAAGAAAGGAGGCAGGAGTCACATGGACTGCGGGGAAATGGTTAGAAGAAGGTGGAACGAAACGGGTGTAAAGTGAAGTGGTCGGGTATGTGGTCAATTCAATCAATTCTGGACTAATAGAAGGCGAAGAGGGGGTAAATGACCTCAAAATAATCCCTCCAGTAGGCGTTCAACGTCCCGGACCCGTCGAGGAAGTTCAGCTCGTGCTTGGGGAAGATCTTCTCCTCGAGCGCGGAGCGGAACGCCTGGTCCACCAGCTGGCAACAGTAGAAGGCGCGGCGGTCGCGCGAGTCCACACAGTCCGGCGAGAAGATGTCGTTGTAGGCAGCCCCGCGCTGCTCCAGCGCCCAGCGCGCCGCCTTGAGCACGGCTCGTTCGCCGACGGAGCGCGCCACGGAGCAGATCTCGATGGCATCGGGCGCGAGGGTGCGCACGGCGTCCGACAGCGACTCGCTGACCACTCCGGAGCTAGGCACGGCATGGACGATGGTGGTGGAGTCCGGAAGGCCCTCGTCGGCGCCGTCGCACACCAGGCCCACGTGGTAGATGTTGGAGTCAAGGACGCGCGTCACCGAGAGCACGGCGCTTTCGAAGTCGCCCGTCGGCACCTTCGGGTAGCGGTGGAAGTAGACGATATCGCCGGCGCGCACTCCGCACAGCGTGGAGAGACGGCGAGACGAAGGCGAGAGGAGCATCGCGGCAGGGGAAGGGAGACCGGAATGGTTGCTTTCTGGCGACGCGCCGCGCGAGGGAGCCGGAGCGCTGCGCTTGCGGAGTCTAGCGAAGGAGGGCGACGACGTCCGTAAGAACTGGATGCATCGCTTGCCCCGGAGACAGCACGGTTTGCGGTTGGACTGTTAGAGATGTCCTCTAGGGACGGAGCACCAGCTGGTAGGTTGTTCGGTGCAAGTTCAAAGAGAGAGTTTTCCATCTCACTGCCGCTCTCGGAGACCCTTTGACTAGCTCCAGCCGTTCATTCCCTATCCCGATCGACTGTCCAGTAGCACCCATGTCCAGAACTGCAACAGACAGGTCTAAGAGTCTATGTCTGCACCGCCTGTGTCTGAGACACGTTTTGACTGTCTGAAGAGACGTTGCTTAGCGGCAGAGCCACGATCAGCTGCTAGGGTCAAGGCGACGATCTGTTGTTCCTCTCAAAGACACATCGATCCAATCCATCGAGAAAAGTCTATCCTCGGCTTAAAGACAGTCCGGCCCACTGGTGCCTGTGTGCCCAACAGTTTGATCCTCTTCATTTATAAGGATCTTAAAGGATTAAAAAGATAAAAGTACGCACCAAGTACCGTAAATAGAAAAAATCCAAATATACTTCAAGGTATCGTGTAATCAACTATCCTTTTTCCATCGACGGTCCGCTATCGTTTATCTCAGAGGCAGGCTCCACGCATTCCCGGGTTAAAACAAAAAAGGCCT
This sequence comes from Steinernema khuongi, assembly GCA_016648015.1. Taxonomy (NCBI): domain Eukaryota; kingdom Metazoa; phylum Nematoda; class Chromadorea; order Rhabditida; family Steinernematidae; genus Steinernema; species Steinernema khuongi. The sequence continues at coordinate 25,396 of JADLIF010001858.1, read as the reverse complement.
CAACGATCACTAAAAAGACCGGACGTTCCACTTTCCCACGACACACCACTGAACACCCAAACATCCCGATAACGCGTTCCAGGGAGCAAAAACTGCACGCACTATCAAAAAGTCACCAAAAGTGCACGGAGTCTTCAAGTATCGGCTGTGGAGGCTTGAACCCTGCGGCAACAAGGTTAATACTTAAGGATTCATTGCTTGGCAGTCGTTCGACCGATAAGATTAAAGTGTTAAACGTGTGAAAATAAAGCATTTCGATCAGAGAACCATCAGTGTGAAGATAACAATCCATGGTTAGCACCATCTGTACATTCGAGCAGGAATCGATCAAGAGGATTGAGGCAAGGCACGCGGATTCTGGATGAGGAAGTTGAGCAGGACGTGTTGCTGCTGCGGGAGCACGGGCTGTAGCCCAGAGCAGAAGATCGTCGGGGAGAAGATGGTGGCCAGGTTCTCGGCGGACATCTTGTTCTCGCCGGAGTGCTCCGTGACCACTCTAAGGTGGCCAAGAAGCGCCGCCAAAGTGAACGAATGGCACTCGTTGAGTTCCTCCAGCGATTTCCTAAAAGACTTATTTGAGCTGGATTCGGTCAATAGAGGTTACCTGCAAGCCTTGGCCCGATCGTGGGGATTCTGACGAGCGTTGTTGAAAGCTGTGAGAAGTGACTTGTAGACGGAGAACGGGATCAGCTGCTGCGGAAGTTGCCGCAGATACAGCTTCAGGAGTCCAGCTACCGTATGAATATCGTCGATGATGGACAGATCAACGCTCTGGTAGTTCAGGTCGAACTGGCGCTTCAGCCGTTCCATCTGCTCATGCGAGCCTGAAACTCGGTAGATCCCTTCGGTGGTGAGGCCCCGGAGCTCGACTTCTCGGATACACGAGGCCAGCACGGGCGGAATGTGGACTTTGTGAGCCATGCAGAGGGTCCAGAGCTCAACGCCGAATTGGCGTCGGACGTACTTGGCCTCGGGTCGGCAGTCGGCCACCGCCTTCTCCGAGCACTTCTTGTGCGCGGCGAACCCACAGTCGGCGCATCGCACGCCCTGCTGTACAAGGCCCCACATGAAGTTCCGGCAGTAGTCGCAGTAGTGGGGCATCTGGAAGTCGAGGGTGGACTCAGAACTAGGACTGGATTAGGGGGCTCAAAATGCTCGTAAAGCAGAAGATTTCAGGCAAAAGGGCATTTGGGTACGCTAAGCACCTTAAAAGTGTGTGGAGCGAAGTTGTGGCATCTGGAGGTGGTTTGGCGAGGCATGCTGGACGACTTCTCATACTGTTGCCGGTTGTATTGCATGTAGGGACTGTGTTCGTAGATGGCCTCGTCCGCCATGCGGCGGATGTAATCCGAAGCGTGCTTGTCGATGTACATGGAGATTAGCCCGTCGGCCACGAGGAGTTCCATGGTTTCGAACCTGAATAGAGTGTATGTAGATTAATAAAGTAGATCTTGTGGAGCTGTTAAGTTCCTGGGGCAACTGCAATGTTTCAGGGCATCTTATCGGAGAGAAGACAGGAAGCCTATCCAAGGATGATAAGGAGAACAAAAGGCTACAAAAGGTTGACTCATTTCGAAGGCAAATCGCCCAAACATCGCCTACAACCCTTAGAAGCATCCCCAAAACTAACCTTTTCTCTCCGACAAAGTGGTTCCCGTCGTAGTAGAGCTTGTAGTTGCGGACTTGGCCGTCGAACAGCATGCAGAGGGTGTAGGCGTCGGCGGAGCGCTTCGACGCGCGCACCAAGTAGGCTCCCTCGCCGCTCCGGAGCAGCATGCCTTCGGCCTCCACGCGGTCTATGAGTCCATGGAACTCGCTGCCGTACTGACGGGGACGATTCGCGATCAGACGCTCACAGTCGACGGCCACGGGCTTCGGCGCGCGCTCCTGCAGCAGGTAGAGACTCTGCTTCCAGTAGCCGAGGTTCGGAGACGCGTTGCCGCCATCGGCTTCGTCCAGCGGCGGCAGTGACATCGCGTAGACAGAGACAGACGGTTTCAGACAGCGAAGACGTTTCGCATCGCCGAGTTTTCAGCGCCACTGGCGTTGGCCAGATGGCGGAGCAGATCGCCGTTGTCCCACCACAACCGGTCGACCGGTCCTCGGAAAACTCGCACGTTCGGGCGAAAATCGATGACTTCGGAACGTCTGGCATTTGGCGTGTGATTATCGATCGTTTTAAGGAGCGATCGCGGAGGTTTCTGTATCTTGGAGTCGTCAGGTGGTGGAGAAGGTTTGAGAGCGCTTGCTCGAGAAGAAGGAGTTGGATCTTACGTGTATTTTGTGTGCTTTTGAGGCGCTCTGTATTTGTCTTCTCATTTGTCGCTTCTTCTTCCGTTCTGTTTTGGATTGTCGGCGCTCTAGTAGGTTATTATTTGGACGAGAAAACATTTTAAAGCAGTAATTACATTGTTTCTGAATGTTTAGAGATTTTTTTCTAGATTTTTGTCTCATTTCTTTGAGCTTTTCTGTTTAATCTTTCTATTTTTGGGTCAACTCTTCCATCTACTTGACTTCTGATCTGAAAGAAACCAAAAGAACCTCCTCTAGAAGCTGCACGTGTCCATCTCCCGTCCGTTACTGATTTGCTTCTCTGACTTCTTGAGGATCCTTCACCTTCCACTCCATCTGGCCCAGCGCGACGTCTTAAAAACTGGAGAGTTGACGGTATATCCCTCTTTCAGGTGGTTATGGCCGATTCCGAAGTACCGCCGGAATCCCATGCGGAACAGGACGGCGAACCTTCTTCGACTGACAAAGTCTTCGGAGACGACGAACTGCCCAAGTACTCGAGCAAGGTGGACGCAGCCATCGCCGACCTGTGCACGACGGAGCTGTGCCGTCCTGACCTGGACCTGACGGCTCACATCAACCGGCTCTTCCCCACGGAACAGTCCCTCTCGCAGCTGGACACGATCATGGCGTCCATCGACAGCGAGATCTCGGAACTGGACGTCGAGCTGAGCGACCTGGTGGAGACCCACGGCAAGGCGAGCATCGACGGCGACATCGCCCTCGGCCAGGCGCTCTCGGCCATGGCCGAGCTGGAGACGCGCATCAAGTCCATCCGGAGCAAGACCCAACTGTCCGAGTCGAATGTCCAGGAGATGACGCGCGACATCAAGCAGCTCGACATCGCCAAGTGCAATCTGACCGCGTCTATCACCACGCTCCACCATCTCCATATTCTGCTCACCGGAGTCAACTCTTTGGGTGCGTTTCCACAGGGTCCAGTTTTATCCATCACCTTCTTCTTCAGCTCTCTGGACCGAAGGCCGGCGCTACTCCGACATCGCCGCCGAGCTCCCGACCGTTCTGAATGTCCTCCAGCTTTTTGACGGCTACACCGAGGTGAAGCAGATCCGCGCGCTGACGGAGGAGGTACGCAAGCTGAAGGACAACCTCAGCTCCCAACTGGACGTCGAGCTCCGGCGGAAGTTCCAGGTACCATGCCTCCGTTGATGGCTTTGAAGACGCCCCTCAGACCGGAGACTTCTGCGACTCCATCACGGACATGTGCAGGGTGGTTTCCGTGCTTGGAGACCCCCTCCAGAACAGCCTAATGCAGTACTATATCGACCAGCAACTCTCGGAATACTGTGTGCTCTTCGCGGACACGGAGGACATCGCCTGGATCGACAAGATCGACCAGAGGTCCGTCCTCTGCTCCTTCCATTTTCTAAAGCCTTCTTTTAGATATCGATGGTACGTCTCGAAGCTCACCGAATTCGAGCGGAGCGGTATGGCGAAGGTGTTCCCCCAGGACTGGGAGATGGGGCGGAGAATCACGCGGGAGTACTGTAAGATCACGAGGTACAATGTCCATCCTAGCCTTTATGAAGACCGAACCTGTTCAGGAGCATGCTTCAGCTCATGATGAACCGACGGCTCGCCGAGCTGGATTGGAAACTCCTCGCGCACGCCATCAACCATACGATCATGTTCGAGAGCTTGCTGACGAGGAGATTCCCGGCGAAGGGCGAATTCTCCTTCGAGAAAGCCATCTGGCCCGTCTTCGACAACTACTTGGACGTCTTCGTCACGGCGCACGACAAGAACCTCTCAGACTTCCTGGATGGATGCGCTACGAAGGTTCGGATTCTGTGAGATTAGTAGGGTTGTGCCGACTTAAAAACGACGTTAGATTGTTATACTAATCCTTAGATATTACGGTACAAGAGCTATGTTTAGATCCGGAACGGAACCGAACGACCGGTAAAGGACACGAGCATCCATGCCTATCCACTGCCCTCCAGTGCGGACATGTTCCTGCTCCTCAAGAAGATCATCACCGAGTCCAGCAAACTCAGCTCCGACCCTGACGTCCTCCTCCGAAAACTCATAGAACCCTTCCGGAAGTGCCTTCGGGGCTACGCCCACGGCTGCTTGACGGCCTTCATTCCCCAGACGACGGTCACGTCCTCGCTTTCCTCACTGACCGGCGTCTCCAGCACCTTTTCCACGTCGATCAACGCCAGCGCCGCTGCGGGAATCCTCCAGAACCTCCTCCGGGATGACGGCTCCTCCTCGACGGCCAACGCCCGCCTCACCCCGGATCAGACCTTCTTCACGTGCTGCATCCTCGCCACGGCCGACTGGTGCGCTGAGACGGCGCTCCAGCTGCAGACGAAGCTTAGGGAGCGAATTCCGAACCTGGACTTCACCGCCGAGATGGAGCTCTACTACGGTATCTCGAACAACGCGCTAGCTGTCCTCGTCCAGGACGTCGAGAGCACTTGTGACGCCGCGCTCCAGGCCATGACCAAGACCAAGTGCGGAATTTATTCGTAACCTTGTGACATGATTACGGTATTTCAGCTGGTCCTCCGTAGAAGGCGTGGGCGACGACTCGGCCTACGTCCACTCCATCAGGAAACACCTGAAGGAGCAAGTGCCCAAGATCCGGGACTACTTCGCCGACCGACGAAAGTACTTCGCGCACTTCTGCCTCAAGCTGGCGACGCAACTGGTGAACAAGTTCTTGGGCGCGCTCTTCAGGTGCCGCTCAGTGTCGCCACACGGAGCCGAGCAGCTTCTCCTGGACACCCACTCCCTCAAGGTGCTTCTGCTTAACCTGCCCTCCGTGGAGAGCGCCATCCAGACGAAGCCCCCGGCGGTGTACACCACGAGTGTGCAGAAGACGATCACGAAGGTGGAGATGATCCTTAAGGTGAGACACCGCCCTAGCATGGAATCCTGACCGTCCTACTTGTAGATAGTGATGTCGGACATAAAGTCGCCGGAGGACTTCGTGGGGAAGTACGTGCAGATGCTGCCGGACTCGGACTCCGCGGAGCTGCAGAAGATCCTCGAGGTGCGCGGGCTCCGCCGTTCCGAGCAGACGCCCATCATCCAGCTCTACCGGGTCCAAGTAGAAGGCGCGGAGTCGACGCTGACGTCCACGGCCTCGGTGCCTTCCTCGATGCAGGCGACCTTCTCGCAGGTGGTCTCCATGGCCGCAGACGGCATCGGCGACTCGAGCATGCGGCGGCTAGAGAAACTGGTCAGGAAGAAGCTCTGATGTACATAGATCTAATTTATTCGGACTACTGGGATAAAGCTTTGTGTCGGGATCACCGCGATATGCAGACGACCACGGCGAGATAAGTGAGGAGGAACGCCGCGTAGCTGAGCAGGATGCACAGCAGCGCGATCTGCTTCTTGTTGCCCATCGACAGCACCGCCACCTGGTGGGTTACGGTAGCGTTGTTGACGGGCCGGACGAAGGCGCGCGGCTGGTAGGCCGAAAGACTCGGGAAAGAGCCGCGTGGGGTCTCTGAAGTGTTTCTCGCGGTTATGAGGGAGGATCCTGCTTGCCTTGTCGGAAAGTGTAATTCTTGATGTGTCTGGAAGGGAGGATTAGGTCGATGAGGAGCACGCATATCGTGTGGATGAGGGTGCCGCAGAGCCAAAGGTCCTTGACGGAGATCGACGCTTCGAAGCGCACCGAAGACTGCTGAAAGAGAGGAGTCCATAACTTCTCCCTCAGGACTGTCGAATGCTCCAGGTCCAAGCCCAGACCGAGACAGACTGTCTACTCAGGAGAGACGCACCATGAAGACGAGACAGACGATGGCGGCGACGGTGATGAAGACCTGGATCTTGCGGCGCTTCCACTGGGCGAAGACGACCACGGCGAAGAGCAGAATCGTCGGCAGGTAGAAGGTCACCACGTACAGGTTCCAGTTGTTCGCGTATTGCAGATGCACGACAATCGCGTTGGAACGCTCGGTCACCGAGAAGGAGACTTGGGACTTTCCCTGCGTCCGCCGGTCCTTCACGATCCGCACCACCAGGTGTTCGTCTATGGATTAAAACAATGAATAAAAACAGAAGCTGGCTACGGTAGGGTTACGGTAGCCACTCACCTCCGACGTTCTCCGCCTGGAGCGCACAGTGGAAGGAGGTGAACGGGTACTTCCAGTGGTCGAAGGCGCATTTGATCTCCGCGTCCAGCTTGAAGTAGGTCGTGACGAGACCCGTCTTCGGGTCCAAGTAGGACGTGCGCCGGACTCGAGCCTCCGGGGCGAACTCGATGTCCGGAAGCCAGGGCTGGAAGTCGTGTGTGAGCTTCACTCGCGTTGCCAGATCGCGGAGCTTGAGTCGCGTGTCGAAGTAGCTCACCACCAGCGCCATCTTCACGCTCAGGCTGTCCTGAAACGTTCGAGTCTTCTATTCTGGAGGGATACGGTAGGCGAGACACTCACAGCATTGGCACTGGCGCCGAAGAGGAGCACTTCGGAGTTGAGCGCGAAGAAGGAGCCGTTGAGGGAGGTGATGAAGTTGAACTTCGGACCCGGACGCACGTCGCTGTGGTAGTACTTGAACTTGCGGCTCAGCTCGCTCCGGGCCTCCGGGGTGAAGCTGTAAGGGTCGGAGGTTGAACAGCTTCTAGTGCCAAGTAGAACGCTCTCTAGACGGCCCTCCTAAGCTTCTTCTGAGTCCAGGGATGTGATATTTTTAGTTTTAAATAGTTTGTCATCCCTCCCTCAAAACCTGATCAACACGATGGCGCCCCCTGACCCTCTCCTGACCCTCTCCTGGGCACGAGACCGTTTTCTGGAGTCCTTAAGACCCCCGAGCCGTGCGCGTAATTCTTTGAAAAATGAGGCGAGAAGTAAATAGATTTGTCCGTGGCAGTGATTGATGTCTTCTTCCCTGGAGGACCCGGGACGCCCCGGCCCCTTTCTCCCACAAAACAACGTTTTTTATGTCTGCAAAAGTGATAACTGGATAGAGCACGAAGTTCCAGAGGCACCCACTTGAAATACAGTTTTCTAGAGAAGAGTGCCCTCCTTGCCTTCTACACTTATTCGTCATCTAGAAAGGGTTCTAAAAGCCTAAGACACGGAAGAGACAGCGGTCATGTCCTCTAAGGATCGTGAAGTCCTAGGACTGGGTACCCTTGTTTCGCCACACCTGTGGGCACCTGACCGTCCTAGAAGCACCTCCATTTGGGACAATCGATCATGACAATGGTCTGACCACCCACGTTGGCCTTCATGGAATCTACCTGGTTCTACTTGTCCCTACCTCTCAGGATCGATTGTCTCACTGACCTACTTTGGGTCATGTGTCCCAAAGTAATTCGACCCCTCGGACTTGGGATTATCATACCCCAGAAAGGCATAACAAACCGACCAGTGCGCGTAGCAAAGAAGGAGGCAGAAGGCGATCGGGCGGTGGAGCATCGTGGCTGGCACATGAAGCAGGGCGCCTGCAACCGGAGCCGTGGGAACGCCCGGGATTAGGGGCCTACCTGGCTCAGCGTCCCGCAGACGTCATCTCCGTCGCAGTCTCTGGTACCCTCTGGATTCGGAGTGCCCGTGGGAGCGCGGGCGGACTTGTTTTCTGAAAACAGCGACGACGATCCCTTGGCGCCATTAAGAGCGTCGACGCGCCGTGATTATAATTGCACATCGATACAGCGAGGTGGCGAACATGGAGTTGCGGTGTCTCAAGGAGGCAGGTTCGTCCCTGTGGGCGGGGTGTCAAGGCTGTGGACAGCGGAGGGTGTTTTTTATTGCAAAGTGCTCATACTAGGTATCTTCCAGGTGACACTGGAGTGTGAAGGTGATTGCCCTAAGGTTGTTCGGGTCACATACTTGTACTTGGTATCTTCCAGGCATCGAAGAAGTACCCTCGAGGACTATTTGGCGCCACCTTTTTACTGACTCACTACTGAACTCTGCCTAGGGAGGATCCCCAGAAGGTTGCCCAAAATTCGATGACTTGGTCGTTTTGTAGATTGGGGACTGGAGGTCTTTGGTTTTGCCTTGAGACGACACTTTCTTGCCAAGAAGGACCGAGGGAAGGAGTTAGATAAAACCGAGACTTCCCAATAGTGTTGAAAAGACTCGGACACCCTGTGGCTCCTCTATTCCAACGGCATGAGCCAGTAGGCAGTTCCATAGTCGCATACTTAAGGGTACAACAAACATTGAAAGGGAAAGCCAAGATGAGTGTGTTTCCGTCATGGCGTGGTGACACACCCAGAGACCCTTGTTCCTGGAGTGAGCATTGTGTTTCTAATAACTCAGAAGGACGGTTCCAGATCTGAGGAGGGTCCCTCGTAAGCTAAAGTCCTGACTTTTTGCTCCCTAAACGGTCATCAAGACTCTGCATAGTTTCAAATCTCACGAAAGGCCCTTGAAGAAGGGTCCGGAGAAGGGTCTCGCAGCGAAAAACGCGGAGTTTTAGAAAACAGTGCTGTGGTTCCACGGGAAGCGTCGCGGAACGAGTTCCGAAGTGTCAATTAAGATTATGACGTCGTTAAACGCCTTTGAGAAACTCGACGGGAAGCGGAACCCGCGAAGTTTCCAAGGAGCTCCTCGGCGAACCGAGGAGTCAAGGGTCGATCTGCGAAGGTCGCCGCGACGTCATCGTCCCGGATGGAAAGGGCAAACAGCGGAGGCGAGGGGGAGGGACTGTAGGGGCGGCGAGGGCGCCGCCCGGGAGAGGAGGAGATTGCGGTTTCCGTGGAGAAGAAGGAGGGATGGGGATTCCGGAGGAGAGATGGCACGAGAGAACTTGAGTATCCTTGGTTCGGGAAGGACGTTGGACCGAAACTCACGTTTAGGGTGTGAGGCTGGTGTGGTACCCGGTTAAGTGGGAAAAAGAGGTGCTCTAGTCGTTTATCGCTGCAAGACCGGGTTTTTATTTCCTTCTTGCTCCTTCTTGCACCCAGATCGATACAAAAAAGAAAACACGAATTCGGTGTAACTAAAGCTCGGAACTCGAATCTCTCCGGAATCCAAACCCTCGAAAGCTTCAGGATGGCCTGAGTCGACTTTTCCAAGTCCACAGCACCCACTAATGCAACTTTCCCGTAACCCGACAACCCCACAAGCAACATAATTGGAAGAGGCCGGTCCAAGGGCGCGAGCTACTTGTGAACAGGCGGCTTTCCTCTCCAAAAGGCGCGCTCGCGGGCTATTTACATAACGGCGCGGGAACCGGTCGCCGGTGTGAAGTTAACCTCGCGGGCAACAATAAACAAGCGGCGACGGGTCGCTGGGGCGGAAGGCCCCGGAAGGCAGGCCGGGATTAGCCAGAAACTGCCTAAGACCGCGATGAATCAGGGGAGAGGAGGGCCTGGCAACAAGTGCCCAGGAGGGGGTAACTGGCTCCCGTTCCACAGGCTGACTCGCCGCTGAGTCACTGATTGGAGTCGGAAAGTCGAAATTAATTGGAATCGGAGTTGCATGGCGTGGACAGGTCTTCTTGTTTGCCGCTTTTTATCCTCTAAGCCCCTTCATTCAATCTGTGCATCAAGTGGAGAGGGAGAGGCGCGCCCTCGACGCGCGAACAATGGAGCCGCCGGGCGATATTCGACACTCGCGCGGACCGGATCCGCGCCCGACCAAAGGCGCCGTCTAATGGCACGCGAGAAACACGGTAATTGGAGCGAGCGTCCTGTCGAGAGGTACCGTAATCCCATTAGACGCTCGATGGCCGGGTTTGGGAAGCGAGCGAGTGGGAGGCGAAGAAGATGGACCTTTGGAAGGTGTCGAATGAAGAGTCCATTTCCGACACCATTACCTTCGAAACTCCTTCCGAGCATCTTGGTAAGGCAGCCACGAATACCTGGAAACGAAGTAGGAGAAGCCGTCTTCTGGGGATAAAAAGCCGAGGTTAAAGGTCCAAAAGGCTAAAGGAGCAACCTTTTGGGACCAAAGTATGCCCAAGTATGGACACAACAGATGGCAAATCAGAAAACCTACCCTAGAGTGTGGAGCATGGCGCCAATGTTCGTTTTTTTCGTCTGCAAGAGGGCGGCTGGGTCCAGGCGAATTCCCAGTGGCACTTAGAGTCTCACGCCGCCAAAAAACTGTTGATTAATGGTCCTTGAGCGATAAGACGCTCCGTTGTTGGCGTTTCCCGAGTGTCCTGCTTCCAGCAGTGAGCATGTCTTCAGTGGAATGACCCAATCCAGGAGAAAGTCCGCTTCCAGAGGTGGCTTCCGGTTCTCCAGGAATGTGAGGACTCCTCACTGAGGAGACCTGGGAGCCTTTAGGAATGATCACTGCAATCTCAGCTAGCTACTCGGTCCTTCGCCTCTCATAGGGCTCCATAAACCTTGTCTTCTCTAGCATCCAGCGCCCTCCAGGTTGCCCTCTTCGGATAAGTTAATGAGAGGCTTCCACAGGCCTTCAAGAATGATGGCGATCCATTCAGGTCTCGGCCAAGCACCTCACATTTCATTTCGATCGTTGCGGACGACGTGGAAGACGGCCAAATGAGAGAGGCGCTGACAGGCCGATGGACACAAAGATCATCCAGAAGCACCTCACTGTCATTGGGAAGGTTCGGGGATATTCAAAGAGAGCTACCGTAACCCCTCGTCATTCCACAGCAGGACATTTGGTTACCGCTGTTGCGCCTGTATACTCATCATCAACCGCATTATCCTGAGCTTGAGCCTGAGCTTCCTAGGAATCTGAAGGGTTGAGTGTCTTAAAGTTAAACCTTAGATACTTGTATCCGCGACTCGCAAAGCCGACCTGCGAATCTGTAACGTTCCAGGCTCCAGCGCCTGGGATGGTAGGAAACATGGAAGACCCGGTTGAGAACGGACACACGCGTCAGAGCAAAGTTTCGCTCCTACTTTTCCGTCGACGTTGTACTTGGCCGCGTCACACACCGAATACTTGCCTACCGTCCCTTTAGGAGCGTTCGGTCCGTTAGGTCGACTTGTCTAGACATTTCCTAGACACATTTCACCTTTGTCTCGTCTAGCGTCTTCTTTCTCGGTGTATCGCGCCTTGCTGTCCTCACCTAACAGCTCTTGCTTGAAGTGCCTACTTTCAGAGGCTCCGGATGGACCATCTACTGTACGACCTCGTCGAGGAAGTCGTCAGCTACCTTCCTCGCACGGACGTCGAGACTATCGCACGAGTGGCATCGAGAAGTCCGGGATTGGAGAATTGGAGCTTCGCCGCCGAGGACCAACTGGAGAATCGCGTTCTCCTGGACGTTCTTGTTTCTGTGGACGCAGTATACACCCAGGGAGACAACTACATCAAGCCGAAGCTTAGGCTTTTGGTCGAGAAGCGTCTTCCCGACGGACTCAAGGAACTGCACCCGATGGAAGAATGGAATCCCACTCGGTGGCGCTACGCGTGGATTCGGAGCATGTCCATCGATGGCACTAGGTCCTCCGACGGCGTTAGCTCGTCCGACGAGCAACAAGTCCTCCGCTCAATCAGTCTCCCGGTCGATCCGAGCGCCCGTGGCGTGCTTAAACTGGGATACGCTGGTTAGTGATAGTTTAACGGAGTAATCACTGGTTACTATGTAGGATTAGGCGATCTTCAGAATCTTGCATCGACAACTCCAGTGTTCGATCTCTACAGGAAGCTGCTTCAAGCGACGCAGAAGTCCTTTGTCACAGTGCAACTCTTCGGTGCTACTGGTATATTCGATGACTTCGCCGCTGACTACATCCGACGAGGGGCTTTTCTGGAGGAGCTGCATTACGGTGGGATCGCTCGCAGTCGGCAGAGAAGAACCTGCGCGGCCGTGGCTCCAGTATTCTGGAAACCGCGAGGGAGACCGCTGCAACTTAACTTCCGTGCAGCCTTCGTGCAGGAAAACGTCAATCCCTTCGTCCAGCATTGGTGGAAGTCCCATGGAGCTTTTGAGAGAAGGGCAGTCTTCTGGAAGAACGACTGCTACCGTACTGAGGCCGCTTGGAGTGTGATCAAAGGCAAGTACGGGGCCGTCGGGGAAAGCTCAGGATACCTAGCGCATCCCACGCGACGGTCCTCTCTTCGCATGTCCCCTGATAGGATCGACGTGGTGAAGTTCCAGCCCTGGGTAAGTCCCTTTTCCCTGTCGTCTGATGATAAGCGCCTTCTTCTAGCATGCTCCAGTGGACTTCCAGTGGGTAGACTCTGTGATCGAGAACTGGAAGAAAGGGGATGGACTCCATGTGTGCAGAGGCGCGAAGAACTTTGGATTTGTCTTCCAGTCAACGGCTGATTGGCTCAAGTTCCGAAAGAAGTATGGCCAATGGAATGGACGGGTGGATGGCGAACGGTACGCTTCTTTGTCGCTTAGCCACCCCTCGAATGCTTTCCTCACGCTGGAGCTGGCGAAGCACGACGACCTGTTTGAGTTTCACATAGAGGTTTGTGGAAAATTCGAAAGTCTTCTCGCCAACCTTAGCACTAGCTGTTTCCGGATACTGCAATGGGTCATATCATATCCCAATGGAAGAAAGGGAGCGGCGAATCCATTCTAAATGGACTGAAGAAGATCGAGCTCAGAATGGAAAGGTCGCCTCCTCAAGTCCGGAGCTATCGCCACCCTACCGCAAACGCCCGCTGCTTGGTCGATCACAAAGAACACACGGGACACGAAATACCTTCTGCTCCTGTCCTGCGCATCTCCGTTGTCCCAATCGATCCAGAGGTTAGTTTGTGTGTTCTCAGCCTGTTTTGTAAACGAGCTTCAGAGTGTCAAGGACTGGAAGCTGAAACTTCTCTTCGGGCCTCTACACGTCTAGGAGACCGCATTTTTCACGCTGTATATAATCGTCATTTATCAATGTTTTCTTTGCTACACTATAAATACTGTCGTCCGTGCTACTTCTTGAGTCCACTGAGGACCCAACAGGTGCACACCTCCTTCTTGCTTTTCAGACTGCGAGTTGGACAGGCTTGGTCGAGTGGATCCTTCCTATCGGTCCGCAGATGCTCAAGGCATTGGCAAGTGTGGCAACATCCATCAAATCGATGGACGTGAGATAAAGGCAAATGGCGTTTAAACGCGTGTGGTCCCGCGACGAAAAGGACGTGGAAGTTCTGTAGGTCAGCGTCTAGAGTCCAGACTCTAGTCCAGACTCTAGAGTCGAGTTAAGGGTTACTCCGGTTTCGCCGTCTCTGTTGCTGCACTCGGCTCCGACACGCACCTTTTAGGAGCACCTGCCTCGTTTGTCTGTCTTCTGGAAACCTTCCAGGGTGTTCCTCGGTGAAACAGTGGATCTCGGTTGGTGAAACACAAATGGAATGCAAGCTACGCATCAGAGCGCCCATGTTTCGTCGCTCAATTTGCCGTCATGCCATTGGTTGGATGACAGAGCAGAGCTGTCATTAACCCGAACCTTTCGGTTGACCCAATCCGTGACCCGACACAGCATTTCATAGTAAGTGGACACTGAAGACCAAAGTTGTCCTGATTTGACCCGGCCCGTTGACCCGAGGTTTCGGGTCGACCCAAATGCCAGCTGGGTGCAGAAGATCGTTTGTCCGTTCACTCGTTTGTCAGAGATTAATGTTGTTATATAGAGTGCTCTTCTCCAGGCTGCAACACGCTCAGACGTGGGAAGTGATCGGATTGAAGCAGGAGGCCAGCCCGACACACTAGGACTGAGTGTGTAGGATTTAATGGGATGTTATGACGATGTACACGTCTCAGCGGTCGTCTGTATTCCGGGTTTTCCCATGTTTTCTTGGTAACTCCAGCAAGAAGTGCGCACAGTCTCTCCGGTATCGTGCTGTCCATGTGTTCTAAGGTCGTGTAATGCGCCGAATGCTCAGGCGTGGCGCTGCGCCACGCCAATTGGGTTTGGTATTACGTTCGCCCGGGGCATTGCTTGCCTTTTTTTGTTCAGGATTCGTTCGGAAAGCTACATATGAGTCTAGCACGTGCCTTGTCGTGTAATGCTTGTCTCCTTCGTCGTCATAGCGTGCTCAGTTCGCTGTTCTTCACTTATCAGTCCTTGGTTTAATAGTGTTTGATTCCAGAATCTCACCATGGACCACCTGCCTTACGACCTCGTCGAGGAAGTCGTCAGCTACCTGCCTCGCCAAGACGTGGAGACTGTCGCAAGAGTGTCTTCGAGAAGTACGGGACTAGAGGCATGGAATGCCGCCGCCGAAGATCAACTGGAGAATCGTTTTTCCCTCGATGTCCGTGTTTCCATACAAGGACAGGAAAAACTGTTCGAAGTGAAGGAAGAAAACGCAATGGAAAATGATGAAGTGGAGCCGAAAATCTTCCTTTCGGTCGTGAAGAATCTCCCCAACGGGCAGCAGGAAGATTGGAATTTTCTCCAGTGGCGACTGGCGTGGATTCGGAACTTGACAATCGAGACGACAGTTAAGGACTGTGCACACCCAGAAGCCAATCTTCAGAAAGTGCTCCGGTCAGTTAGCCTTCCTGTTGACCCAAGTATTCGCAGTGTACTCAAAGTCGACCATGGCGCTTCTAGCGATTTTATGAGACAATTTTATATCGATCACCTTGGAAGGCGAACAGTCGGTATCTCCTGGAAGCTCCTTCAGGCAGCGCAGAAGAATGCATTTGCTGATATGACACTGAGGCACTACAAAAAAGGAGATCCTGATAAATTTGGAAACCTCGTCAGTAACTGTATTCAACGAGGAGTCTACTTGGAAAAGCTACATTGCTCCGGAAGTTTCGCTCTCAAGAAGGCCATCGAAGCTGTGGCCCCGCTGTTCGGAAGACATAGAGGACGACCACTGGCGGTTCAGTTGCCTGACGTTCGTATCAACCCTGACCTTGTCCTGCTCATCGTCGACAAGTGGTGGAACTCGGATGGGACTATCGAGGAGAAGCAAGTCACTTGGGAGAAGAGTCGACGATCCAGTGTTTGGAATCGGATCGAGAACAAGAACAAGAGCAGAAAGAAGTGCAATCACAATTTCATCATGGGAGATCGCGGCAATGGCTATTTAGCGCACCATTCAAGACGTTCTACCCTTTGTGTCTCCTTAGAAGGAATCCGCGTTGAGAAGTTCCAGCCCTGGGTAAGTATATTCCTCTTCTCGATAATGAAAATAAGCTCTTTCTAGCATCTCCCAGTGGACTTCCAATGGATCGACTCGTTGATCGACAAGTGGAAGAAAGGAAACGGATTCTGTGTGTACGGAGAAGAGAAGGGCTTCTGCTTCGCATGGAAATCAGATCAGGATTGGGAAAAATTCAAAACGGAGTACCGTTTTTCACAATATCATACTTGTGTAAATCTCGCTCATTGGTCGGGCATGCTGACGCTCCGTGTGACAAAGCTCAAGAAGTCGTTTGAGATCCAAGCCATAGTTTGTGAGAACTCTTAAGCATTGTCCCTTATTATCTCGAGTTTTAGCATGAAACATTCAAGGCTTCGAAGGTGATGTCTCTCATATCCGATTGGCAGAAAGGGAACGGCGAAACCCTGTTTAAGGGACTAACAGAGATTGAAGTGGAAGTCGAAGAGCTTTATGGGAGTCTGGCTGATTTGTTGGATGGTTCGGTCCTCGAATACCCTCATCAAGACAAGAATGCTCGCTGTGTGATCACCCTACAAGAAACGCCAATGAACCCGTATTCCTATGGTAACCGTTGGCGAGTGGTGCGCATCTCTATTCTTCCTTCAGATCCACAGGTTTGTCCATGATCCCGACCCCCTTTTACGATATGCTTTCAGCCCGTCTAGGACTTCGTGCAATGTATGTTATTTGTTGTTTTCCGTTGTTGTTCCTCACACCATAAATGTTTTTGTTTTACTGGAGTACATCGTTATACCGCCGCGGACGACTGACCCTGGCCGGAAAAGCCGCGTTTTGGTGGAGAAAGCGAGATCCGGTCAGACTATACGAAAAAGACCCTTTAGGAGAGGGCGGAGGAAGGGAATCGCGAACTCATGGCGCAGATCGAGCTTACCAGGGACTCCCATTCGTAGGAGTCCAGCGAAGTCCACTTCATCGTCGTCAAGCTTAGAATCTGGCGCCAGTGATATATAATGAACTGGAAGATAGGCTCGGTTGTTTGTACTCTTCCAGCACCAATACTTGGTTCCGAGCCCAGGACTATGAACATTCGCTAGGAGCCAAATCCAGACAGAATTGGATAATTCTACGCCGCGATATAAGAAGACCTTGGGTAACAGATATCTTAAGGTTGTAAGATGGTGGAGGAGGCAAGCCCAGATCGGCGTGGTGGAGCAACGCCACACCTGCATCAGAGCAAACCTTCGGACTGAAGTGCAAATGCAGACTGCGTCTCGTCTCGTTTAGTCGTCTCGTCTTTCAGACGCGCAGACGGAGAACCCAGACTGTTGACGAGTCTGCAGATGAAAGCGTTGCCCGTGTCTCCCACAACGTCAGCAGCCTGTTGACCGTTCTCTTAGTGACTCCAGCAATAGTGCCCACAGGACTCCACTGCAGTTTCTCTGTCCATGGTGTCGTGCAGCGCGCCTGGTACTTGCCTATAGTCAGCGGAGAGATATTCTTTCTCGACACACTCTGCCCGTTTTCCGGGGTTTTCGGTAATTCGAGCATCTAGGGCACCCAAAGAGCCTACATGCTCAAAGTCTGAAGAAGTTTCAAAAAGAAGGCGTAAAACATTCTTTCGGGGTTAACTTCTTGTAGACCGCACCGATTTCTGCGATCCTGGTCTCATTCGACGCCTCTGAGATGCCTCTACCATTTGCACTTTAGATTTCGCTTATGGCTCATAACGCGAGGAATTAGCAAAAAATCTTCAAATAGGGAGAAGAACTGTGAAAATGTACTAATGATGCGTTCTCATCGGTACGGGAAGAACGCTCCTGCACCGTCCGTTTGAAAAGTGTTCATCTCGTTTGTTTGGTTTTCTCCTTAGGAGTTCTCTTGGTTCCTCCCAATTCTTCGGATAACGCTTCTGCTTCTAATCGCCCTAATGGCTGTTTGAATCGTGATGCTCAACTTTCTGGCGCTCAACTTTGATACTTGTCTGAATAGCAATTGCCTTGCTTGTCATCTTGTCTCCTTCCTGCGTGAATTCTATCTAGTCCGCTTATTCAGCAGCCCGTGATTTAAGCGTTTGATTCCAGAATCTCACCATGGACCACCTGCCTTACGACCTCGTCGAGGAAGTCGTCAGCTACCTGCCTCGCAGAGACGTCGAAACCATCGCCAGAGTGTCTTCGAGAAGTACAGGACTAGAGGCATGGAATGCCGCCGCCGAAGATCAACTGGAGAATCGCTTCGTCCTGGATGTTCGTGTCTACGTAGAGAAACAGAAGAAGGTGCCCGTCCCGATGATGGAAGGTGCAATGGAAACTGATGATTCATCTGAGGATTCGACTGAGGATTCATCTGACGATACCTCTAGTGATTTGTCTGACGATTCAACTGATGATTCATCGGTCTTCATTGATGAAGATGAAGTGGAACCGAAAATCTTCCTTTCGGTCGTGAAGAATCTCCCCAACGGGCAGCAGGAAGATTGGAATTTTCTCCAATGGCGACTGGCGTGGATTCGGAACTTGACAATCGAGCCGACAGTTAAGGACTGTGCACACCCAGAAGCCAATCTCCAGAAAGTGCTCCGGTCAGTTAGCCTTCCTGTTGACCCAAGTATTCGCAGTGTACTCAAAGTCGACCATGGTGATCCTGAAATGGGAACAGTCGGTATCACCCGGAAGATCCTTCAAGCAACGCAGAAGAATGCATTTGCTGATGTCTTCCTGAAGAATTGGAAAGATGGAGAATCTGAGGAATTTGGAGACCTCGTCAGTAACTATATTCAACGAGGAGTCTACTTGCAAAAGCTACATTGCTCCGGAAGTTTCCCTCCCAAGAAGGCCATCGAAGCTGTGGCCCCACTGTTCGGAAGACATAGAGGACGACCACTGGCGGTTCAGTTGCCTGACGTTCGTATCAACCCTGATCTTGTCCTGCTCATCGTCGACAAGTGGTGGAACTCGGATGGGACTTCCGAGGAGAAGGAGGTCACTTGGGAACAGAGCCGACGATCCAGTGTTTGGAATCGGATCGAGAACAAGAACAAGAGCAAAAAGAAGTGGAACCATAATTTCACCATGGTAGATGGCGACACCGGCTATCTAGTGCATCATTCAAGACGTTCCACGCTTTCCATCTCCTTAAAAGGAATCCGCGTTGAGAAGTTCCAGCCCTGGGTAAGTATCTTCCGCTTCTTGATGATAATAAGCTCCTTCTAGCACCTCCCAGTGGACTTCCAGTGGATGGACTCGGTGATCGACAAGTGGAAGAAAGGAAACGGATTCTATGTGTACGGGGAAGAGAGAAAGTTCCTCTTCACATGGAAATCAGCTCAGGATTGGGACAAAATCAGAAAGAAGTACAGCCCTCTGTCCCATGATTGGTTATCACTCACTCATTCGTCGGAGATACTGAGGCTCAATGTGACAAAACGTGAGAATTTGTCTAAGATCGAAATCAGGGTTTGTGAAAACTCTAAGATTATCACTTCTTATCTCGAGTTTTAGCATGAAGACCTTAGAGAACCAGAACTGAAGTCTATCATATCCGATTGGCAGAAGGGGAAGCGCGAAACCCTCATTAAGGAGATGACGGAGGTCGAAGTTCAAGTTGATCTCTATTCACCGTTCTGGAGAAGATTGTCGAATGATCCGGTTCTCGAATATACTCATCCAAACAAGAATGCTCGATGTGTGATCGCATTACAAACAATGCCAACGAGCGTGGGCTATTCCGAAGGTTCTTTGCGAGTGGTGCGCATCTCTATTCTTCCTTCAGATCCACAGGTTTGTCCACGATCCCGACCCTCTTTTATGATATGCTTTCAGCCCGTCTAGGACTTCATGTTATTTGTTGTTTTCCACTGTTGTTCCTCACACCATAAATGTTTGTTTTCCACCGCCAGCGATCGGAGACAGGAGAAGGCTACGAGCAGGACTGTTTGGCAGGCTTCCATCCATCAGATGTCAACCCAGGACGTCGTCACCATCTAGAGTTCATTTCGCACCAAATATTCTGTGTACAGTCAGACCGGAGAGCGACCGTTGATTTCAAGGAGCTGTTGGGCTCCGGAGCGAAATCGAGAGGGAGGCGAGACCCGCGCGGAGAGTTGAGAGTCGAGTGAGCAAGGAGACTTCAGATGTGGAGCGAGGCACTGTAGCGCACGTGGCTGTTCGGCGACAGCCACTTCGTCGGCCGGTACTGAAGCGAGTGGGTTACGGTAAGGAGGGGGATTTGGAATTCGCCACGTTAGATGGGAACGGAGATAGGGTCAAGTGCTCTCACCTTGATAAGGAGCTGGCCGGAGGCGGACTGCGGGTTGTAGTAGGCGTAGACGAGCCAGATGGCGGTGCCGGCGACGAGCACGAGCAGCACAGAGAAGACCGAGGCGAAGCCGCCGCCGTGGGTGGTCTCTTCGAGGGCGTCGTGGGTGGTCTCCGAGGGACGCTCCGTGGAGTTGAGTTCGAGGGGGACGACGCGGTCGGGCTTGGGCGCGGGAGAGACTGTGGTGGTGACGTTGGAGGGGACGGGGGAGGATCCGTCGCAGTAGATGTTGAAGCCCTGCTTCACACAGTCGCCCTCGACCCAGTCCTGGCGCCGCCGGTTCATGCCCTGGTGGTCGGAGCAGAAGGGCGTCGCGTCCTTCTTGTGGCACCACGAGCAGTTGAAGTGCTTCAGGCTCGACTGCGCACACTCCGAACAGCTGTCGATCTGGATGCACGCTGCAGAGGGGTACGGTAGGCTAGGACAGCGGAGGAGGGATTACGGTACTTGGCTGGGCGTAGAGCACGACGACGGAGCCGTTGCGGACGGCGGCGTCGGGCACGTTAATGCGGTGGTACTCGAAGATGACGCGTTTCGTGGTCGGCTTGCCGTCCTCGCTGATGAGCTTCTGGTTGAAGAGGTACGCGTCGCTGACGCCCACCTTCCGGGGGTGGTGGTGCGTGCTGATGTTTCCGATGGGAATGGGGATCTAGAAGGGGTACGGTAATGAGAAGAATCGTCATCTGTATGAAGCAAAGATCTTCTGGACCGAACATGCGAACTTTATGACTTGCTAGAATTCCCCCTCTGTCTGGCTCCGTGACTAGACTCACCGACTTGTAGACGAACCAGATGTCTCCGTTCTGGTGGATGACGGTCTGGAAGGTGAAGGACCCGGCGTCAGGGTTGTCCTTGAGGCGCACGTTGAGCCACTCGACGACGAACTTGTGGCCGTCGTCCGCGTACTGGATGGTGGAGTCGTTGTGGTTGGACTCGAAGTTGGACATGAGAGGCGCGATGTACTGCGTGGCGGCCAGCCACGAGTGCGACTCGTCGCCCACGTAGCCGAAGCCCCCCGTGGTGAGGGTCAGGTGCTGCAGGAGGTGTCCGTAGAAGGGGAACCGGAAGCTGAGCGTCGCCGCCGCCGCCTTCCGGTAGCTGGAGTGCAGCATCGGGTGCTTCACCTTCCCCTTGGCGCCCGTCGCCAGCATCTCCGTCACGTTCTGGTAGTACTTGGCGAAGTCCGCCGACGAGTTGAACGTCGCGTAGTGGTAGTAGGTCAAGTCGGTCTAGACAGTCTAGACTGGAGACGTGTCTGGCGCAGAGACAAACCTTCTGGTCGTCGTCGCCGACGGCACCGTCGACGGAGATGTCGTCGGGGATCTTCCAGAGCTTATCGACGTCCTCGTCCTCGCCCATGTCCGGCTTGTCGTCGTCATCGTCGTCCTTGCTCTGCTCCAGAGTGTCCCTCCGGTGCCGGAGGTTCACGATCGCTCCTTGGGAGTTGTCTATGCGGTAGTCGAACGAGTTTAGCGCTGAAAGAGGCTCGGTGGACCCAGGGACAAGGAAGGAAGCCAGGAAGCCAGCTAGGAAGCCAGCTCTGATCACCCTTGAGGATCTTCTTCATTCTTAGCCCTTCCACCCCCTCAAGAAGCGTTGGACTCCTCCGACAGAACTTGATGACTCCCTTGAGGGCAGAACGCTCTAAATTTAGGCCTCAGAAAAGTGCGCTTCCGCGTCTCTTTTCCCGTCGAGACGCGTTCCGTCGCGAATTAGCGCAAAAACGGAGTGCGTCGAGTTTTTCATCCGCCAATCAGAGTCCAAAGACTTGTTGAGTGTCGCCCTCTCGCTGAGGGCTTTTTGCGTCTGCCACTAGGCGCTCAAGTGGAAGATGGGCCTCTACCAGAACTTCCCTTCTCACTGGGAGTTCCCTACTTGTTGTTGGGAGCCACGTTCCGAAGAATATCAATTTGATCGACAACAACACGCGGACCGGTTTGAGGCGAGTCTGTAGCCTGTGCCTTGGAACGAGAAGATCTTGGCTTTGTTCTTGCCTACTTCAACTTGAACCAGCTGGGGCATGAGTTTGCAAAGTCAAAGGAGGTAAACCTGGATCATTAGGTATCCCAAGATGTTCTCCGAGGACTACTGGCATTCAGAAGGCCCTTTCCATAGATGGCTAACTATGGCCATCTGCTACTGTATTCAGAGACTTAGTCTCCTCCTAACATAAGTAGGCGGCTCTGAGTTCCCTTCTGGAGCCCTAAACCTGGCCATCTTTGTAAAGACTTTCTTTGACGTCCTAGAGGATTCCCTTCTTGCCCGTCACTCGATTTAGCTCTCCATTAGGTCCCTTAGGAACCACGCAACAAATCATCTTACACGCCCAAACAATTCCTTTCAGATTCCCCAATTAAGCGCCAATCCAAGAACAAAGAAGGAACCGCTCGGGCGTGAATGTCTTCTGGTGGTGTCTGCAATTAGCCCCCCCCCCTCTTGTGAAGAAGCTGTGTGACGAAGGAGGATTGGAAAAGGAGATTTTGAGCAACACTACAATCGAAAACCCTTCCCACGTGGATCGGGATGCTTAACACCGTTTATGCTCTGGGCGATCCTCTTCTTCTTCAAAGGAGACTTAGTTTGGATACGCCTTCATTAGTCACAAAACCTTCCGCGTTCCATGAATCCAACATTTGAAACGTCGTCTTTTCGAATCCAGCCCCCTCCCTTCGAAATGGCCTCGAAATCCTCAGAAATGGGGTTTTAGAGCTCTCCAGACTCCGAGACAACGTGTCTAGACCCAGTCTAGACTGCTCTTTGATGCCTCCAAGCCCCTATCACGTGGTCAGATCGGAAAGGGAACAAACCGTGTGTGGCGCAGAAGACGACGAAAACGAGGAAAAACATTCCCGGCGGCGTCATATCGATCTCCGATTCGAGTGGACGTCCACCCGCCGAGCGCGTCTGAAACGTCGACAGCTGTAGAGCGATATGCAAATAGGATCGTCGCCGAGGTCAAAGCGCCGGGCGGTTAAGTGGCCCTCGGGGATCGCAACTCCGCTTTAGGACGCCGCGGACGATAATTGCGATCGGCGCGGAAATGAGGTTCCAGGAGGCGCGCGAACGAACAAATCAGGCGAGGGGGAGGACTGTGGGATGAGGTCGAGAGGAGGAGGAGGAGGATGGGAACGGATCCTTTCCTGGAAGTGGGTGGTGGGCGCCCAGATTGGAGCCAGAAGAGGGGCAAAAGATCAGGGCCAATATGGGCATCCTTGAGGGGAAGGCTTAGGTGCAGAGGCCGGACATAGCCTGCTTGTGTTAAGGAGGCAAACGCTGCCTTTGTTACATACTCAAGACGTTTTCTAAGCCCATTTTAGGCATTAATCTACTTGGAAAGAAGACCTAAACAGTGGTTCTTTAAAAGATCAATATGTGCCTGTAGAAGACAGCACAATAGACGTGCTAGATTGGGGAGTGTGCTGAGCTCTTTTGCCTCGTAAAATTAATTCAAATTGGAAAAGGAAATCACAGAGACGGGAAATGAGACGAGCTATGAGTGCTAATCGTTCCGTCAAAGCCTTAGGCACACGCAGAAGGTTCAACGAAGCAACCCGAACTCCCTGTGGGACCATTTAACTTGCAACGGAGTCACTGCTGAAGTTCTACAAGGGTTCTGGGAAAGGTCAACCGCGGAACGTCATCTGACTGCTTTAAAAAGAATTCCAGGGGTCCGGGAGAAGCCCGTAGGAAAGGATTTTGCCCCATATCCCTTGGGTCCCGGACGACGACCTAAGCCCGCAACATCTACTTCAAACATACGGTAGATCGGCTAACCTTCCTGCTTATTTTAGTGCCTTTCTCAATTAAGCAGAAAAACGAGAGGTACAGTGTTATCACCGTGGTCCTGCGTGGAACTAGTAAACTTCTATAGTTCGTTTACTAGCGCGACTGATGGGATCGACGCCCGGCCGGTTTGTTCCCAAATTACGCCTTAAAACGCCATATCTGTACCAAAACACGAACATTTTGTTCGGGGAATGAATTTTAGTGGTCCCGCCACGATAAGGGCCGAGTGACAATGTCTCTGCGAGGACTTTCTGCGGTTATGTTCAAATAGCCGACATGTTGCACATCGGTTTGGAGCTCGCGACTCCGGTTTAAAGGTGAGAAAGATCATGACGATGAGAAAATCAGGATCAAGTGACAAACTGATACGATACGATAGATTGGAACAGAGCGTGGGACGCAAGGGCTCATCCAATGTGCTTACCAGGAACCACAAAGGTCACCCACCCAAGTGAAAGGACCTTTTCCCCTTTGAAGCTAAGCAATTCAAAATAACGAACAATGGGACCAAAACTCTTTATCGAACTCGAGATTCGGGAAGGTCGCCAAACCGCCCCTAGCTCACGCCACCTCCTAGAAACGCGCCCCTTTCCAACCGATGGTGCGTGACCGGTCGACATTTCCCGAAGCTTTACACTTTCGGAGAACGCGCGGTGACGTCGGCGAGCACCCAGGTGGTCCCGCGGAGATCGCCAAGGAGCCGTCTAGACCGGCCGAGGGACCCTGAAGGGTCTCTTTGGGTGGAGAGAAATCACGAAATCCCTCCGGGACCAATTAGAAGGGACTCATAGCGAGACGGGAAGTTTGTTTTTTCGAGAAGACGCGAAAACATCGCCAATGGGATTAGCAGCGGATTCCAAGCGGCGGGGAGCCACCGGGTCCTGCCGGGTCTTCTGGACTGGTAAAAGTAGCTCCGTATTGTCCGCGTTCGGGAGAGTGGAAAACGCGCGTTTCATGGCCGATGGCTTTAAGAAAGTGCGCGCGGGAGGGGCGAGGAACTCCCGCGGGACCGGAAGGAGACATCGTTGCGGGACGCTGTTGCCTGGGGAGACATGGCGGAGTTTCGAAGCGAAAGGCCTGATGGGAAGGGAAGCTGTCTCTGAAGTTCGTGGACGGGCTTCTTGGTTGAGTGGCTCAGGAGGAGGAGCGGCAGGAGATATTGGGTACCGAAGCAGGTGGAGGTGATGCAGAAGCCGCAAATTACGTCATAAGACACCAAGAGACCTACTGGAGTGTGACGGAGACTCCTAAGCTCGACCTCTAAGAACCCTGGCGCATGGCTATCACCTTTCGGGCCCATTCTTTCGTGTTAGGACCGAGACCAGAACGCCCTACCTCCCTGGGTCGGCTTGCTCGGACAGATAAATATTTGACGCAGACCCCGAACTCCTGAACGCGGACAATACGAACCTACTTTTACCAGTCGATGAGTTCTCGGAGTATTCCAGAACCTTCTCCTTCCCTGCGAAAAGTCAATAAAACATAACCAAGAAGCTTATTGCACTTGGATCATTACTTGACCGATCGACGAGCTGGCGCGTTGTAATGCACGACGCGGGCTTTTGCAAAAGAACTTCTCACGCGGTGTGCAGCTTCTTGTGAGCGGTGCAGCTCGTTTCTGAGGGAACCCTCAAGGCTTAGAAGGCAGCTCTGATGTCATGACGACTCACTTAACGGGACTTATGAACTTAAAATGCACTTTAGGGAGTGCACCTGGTTAGGAGGGAGCTGTGGGTTTAGCGTCTTAAACCTGGAGTTACGGTATCCTAGGGAACAAGGGTTCTTAGAAATTAAGGTTCTGATAGCATTTCCATGAATTTGTGACCTGAAAGCTGGCTTTGTGACACGCCTGCTAGCAAGGCGCACGAAGCCAGGCCCTGGGACACGTTCCGTCACTCGTGACTCGCGGGGAACAAACACTCAGAGACAGAGGTGGGCGCCATCCGAAACTATCGGCTCATCCGATCCGCCATCCGATCCGGTATCCGGAAACTTCGGCTTATCCGATCCGTGAGCCGATCCGCCATCCGGAGCCTTCGGCTCATCCGATCCGC